>JAOWMA010000364.1:0-48686 GCA_025962755.1 Colletotrichum tropicicola
TAATAATAATAATAACTCTACTAATAACTTAATAAAAAGTTTATTAAATAAAGTTTTAAAGTAGTTTATTAAAGTAAATAAAATAATAGTATAGATAGAGAGATAGGTAATAAGGACCTAAAGGGAACTAAAAGTTAATAAAGATAAAAAAATATAGAAAAGGTAAGGGATATATAATAAGACTATAATTATACTTATTTATATAAAGTATAAGTAAAGGCCTAAAGGTCTAAAAAACGTAATATTATACTCTAAAGTATAATTATTATATATTATTTATTTAGCTTAATTATACTTATTTTTACTATAAAAATAGAGATTATAAGTATTAGGATAATTAATAGTAATAGATTAGTCTCTATTATTAATTAACTTATTTAACAGGCTAACTAGAAATAGTTATTTAGAAGGCTCCAGTTTATACGGGCCTTTACTATAGAGCCTATTCTAAATAGGTAACTTAGATAGAATAATACTATTATAACTAGAGGCACTTTTACTAATAAACTACTATATATAGTACTAATATCACCTATAGTAATACTAACAATTAGAGCCTAGTGAGAGCCTAGTAGGATAGGATATCGAAGTACGCTTAAATTTTATATCGTACCTATAAAATAGTTAGTTACTTATAAGAATGTAACTATATAAGTTAAAAGTCTAATTTAGAGGAAAAGTGTCTCGTAACGACACAGGAGAGATTACAAAAAGCTACTGAAAAATATAAAAGAGTGATTTCCATACCCTACTAGTCTCTATTTTGTCAAGTGGGCTTTTGTCAAACACGACCATGTCGACTTACAGCCTTACATACAACTGCACTTTCTCGACAATTTCTCATATGCGATACATGGTAATAAGCAGTTAAGGAACAGTAGTAAGTTGCGGCTTTTGATAGAGGCCGAATCCGTCACGACACGTGCGAAAGTGGATCGGCTCTCCACGTGGGGGCCATCTACAGCATACCTAGGGCCCTCCCCTTCCTCCACATATACTGATTTCAATCTTTTTATGAATCCACCGCAAAGGATTAGCCTGTTGTTCTTCTTTCTGGAATCCTTGAGGGGAACGTCTTGTTGGGCAGCAAGGCAAGCGGGCCCGCGCAAGCTGCTAAAGCACAGCCGAGTGCGCACTCGACTGGGCTTCGCCGAGAGCAGAGAGTAGCCATGTGTGCTTAACTCAGTTGTTCCAAGCTGGAATGCCAAAGCTTGCTGCCCACGCTTCGTCCTGAGACTTTGGCTGTCCATTAGATACCTGACACTTTTAGAGTGTAAGTAAATCTTTTTGGCTGACATCGAACATCTGGTGCTACAGGTATTAGTTAGGTTGGATCATGTCGAAGGGCTCGGCTCCAATCAGGTGTTTAGATTCTAATCGCGTCGTTACATCCCGGGATCCCTTATCGTGGTACCGGGAGTTATCACGCCTGTCCATGATGGTTACATTGAGTGCTCCCGCGTCCCGGTATCTCCTCCCCCCGCGAGACAAAGCCTGGAGCGCGGGTGCCGTCTGCTGTTGTGTCCAGCCAATCACGTGGATGATATTGGAAAGTCGAACAACCAAGGATTCCGGTGTCGATGCCACAGTCGGAAAGCCGGCAGTCTCTGTGAAGCACGTTATCTCTGGCGTGGCAAACTCAAACGGCTGGAACATTGCGTCGTTTTCCGGCTAGTTGCATGCTCTTCCAAGCGAGCTAGTTGAGTTTATCGCCCGTTTCAATTGAGCGCTTGCCGTGAATCGCGCGGTTGGCAAAATGCCGCTTCCCTCTTGCGTATCGTATCACGGCGCAGCAATCCGAACGGCTGCCGCCACAATGGTTGTTGTTGGTGTTACCATCACGATTCGACCCTTCGTCCTGTCAACGTAGAGGAACTTCTGTCGACTCGGTCAGACTCGGCCAAGGTGAAGTCAGCGGCGTCGAAGGCAAGAAGTAAGCCCGGAAAAGCCCATGATTGAGCACGTCAGGGTCAGGATTGAGTCGCGACGCTTCCAGATTAGGTATCCACCCCCACACGGGCAGATGAGGGAAGACAAAAAGTTCCTCATTCCGAGTTGATGATTGGGCATGGCAAGTCCGAGGTTTGCCAAGTGCACCAAAGGTTCCTGAGTGTCTGGGCCAACACTTGGCAACGCTTGTACTCGACCTTCCCGGCTGGGCGTTTGCTTGTGTGCCGCCCCGATACGACCAACCCTGGAAAAAGTTCCCCAAGAGGAGATGCGGACGCTGCTTTACTTTGCCACATCTCGCAGCAAAGAGACAACCATCAGCGACGCAACCATCAGCAACAAGCAAATCGCCCGGAAACAGTGCTTATCACGCTCGTTGGACCACGCGATGATAAGGGCCTTCCTGATCTTGTGTCGCACCGACGGGGGGGACAGTACCATTCCAGTTTACCGGGCCTTTGGGTAGACACGAGAATCCCTACCGGGGTCTAGCCCCCCCCGGCCAGTGCGAGGGCAAAGCGCCAGCTTGTTGGCGATGGCACAACGCTCCGCTTCTATTACACCATCGTTCATCTCGCCATGTTGTCACGCGAGGCGCTTCCGTTGAGGCAAAGGTTCCAACACAAATGGCCCTGAGCATTTGGCTCTTCCGAGGTTGTGCAGGGGTTTCAAAAGGGTTATAGACTCGACCTTCGCCGATGCGACCTGGTCAGACGAACTCATGGTCCCACAGCTCTTCTGCACTTCGGACGGTAACATTCACACTGTTGCTTCAACTCAACCGGCAGGGCCTCTGCTTCACTTGAGCCTTGCTCGCCCACAAAGGTCAACAACGCAGACAACATGCCCGCCCACGACCCCATCGGTGACACTATTGTTGCCGGGGCGCTTAACCCCGTCGAGGGGAAAATCGTCTCGGTGCCGAACCACCAGACTATCAACGAGAAGGCCGGCATCGACGATATCGTTCCTGGCAAAGAGATCGATGCCGAAATCAAGGCCGTTTCTGCTCCGTCTGACAGCGGCAGCCACGATAAGGACGATGGCAGCGAGAATGTCATCATCAGAACTGGCGCAGACGCTGCCGCTCACCTACTTCCTTTGCGAGATGACTTCCAGCCTGCCTTGACTTTCCGGAGTCTCTTCTTGGCGACGTGTCTCTCAGCTTTCCAGGCTGTCATGGGCCAGATTTACACCGTGCGTTTTGAAACACACTTTTCTGTTTGTATGCCTCTTTAACGATATGGGCTGACTCGCTGCGTGAACAGTTCAAACCCACTATGGTCACCATCTCGGGAACTTTCATCGTTCTTATTGCCTACTTCCTAGGCAAAGCATGGGCCGCCTTCCTCCCCCGAGGCGACAAACTCGAAGCTCGGTGGAGGGAGAAGGGTGGCGAGGGTAAGCCTCCCCAATGGATACGGATTGCCTCTTTCTTCAATCACGGCTCCTGGAACCTCAAGGAACACGCAATCTGCGCCATCACCGCCACGTCCGCATCGAACGCGGCCGCCAGCATCCAAGTCTTTGCTGCCCAGGATCTGTTCTACGATCTACCCTTGAGTCCTACCACGATAGTTCTCAGCGTTATCTCCATTGGTCTTTTTGGTTACGGTATTTGCGGTGTCATGCGTCCCATTGCCGTTTGGCACGTTGACGCGGTCTACTGGAGCACTCTCCCGACAGTCAAAACCCTACAAGGTCTCCACTGGCAGGATCTCAAGAACTCGAAGCCTCTGAGATGGTTCTGGTACAGCTTTGCCGGCATGTTCGCATACGAATTTTTTCCCGCATACATCTGGCCTTGGCTCAACTCCGTCTCCATCCCATGTTTGGCCGCTATGCATGCTACTGGAGCCAAGGCTGCCACGCTCACTAATCTCTTTGGTGGCTCTGTCAACAACGAGGGACTTGGTCTTTTCAGTCTTTCTTTTGACTGGCAATATGTAAGACATTTCATCCACTACCAAGCCCAGAGACTGACTCAACCTCTCCGCACAGATTACCTCGTTCAACACATCACTTCCGCTGGCGTTGCAGGCCCACGCTACCGTGGGATACTTCGTTTGCTTCATTGCAATGCTTGCTATCTACTACACCAACGCTTGGGATGCCAAGTCGCAGCCCTTCATGTCAACGCGCCTCCGGTCTGAGGACGGTACGACCTACCCGATCGCGAAAGGTCTTCACTGGTGGTGTGCTCAATAAGGAGGCTCTGGCAACATATGGAATCCCCAGACTGACTGGAAGCTTTGCGTATGCCATGTTTATGGCTAATGCTGCTGTGAGTTTGAAAAATCACCATTATAACCCATCTTATTTGTGTCGTGATCTAATTTCCAACAGATTGGGGCCTTGATTGCTCACTGCTTCCTTTTCTGGGGTGGCGATGTTGTCAAAGCGTACAAGAGCGCTAGAAAGGGCCAATATGATGACAGGCATCATGCGCACATGGCCAAGCACTACAAAGAAACACCTTGGTGGTGGTACATCATCGTACTTGTCATCAGCTTTGTCCTTGGAATTATTGTCGTTACAACTCAGAACATCACGCTTCCTGTCTGGGCCTACATTGTGTCTTTGCTTCTAGGCATCTTCATTGCTCCTCTGGTTAGTATCTCACTTTGCCATGCGTCCTGTCATGGACTATCTTACTGACCACCATACAGAGCACCCTTCTCTACTCCCGTTACGGCAACGGTATTGCCACGAACAATCTGTCGAAGATGCTTGCAGGCCTGCTGCTCCCCGAGCGCCCCATCGGCAACATGTACTTTGCTGCGTGGTCGCATAATGTCATTTCCAACGCGGTCAATCTTTCGAATGATCTCAAAATGGGCGAATACCGTAGGCAGTGTGCGGAAAATCAACATGAAGGCAGAAGCTAACTTTTCCCTGCAGTCAAAATCCCGCCCCGTGTCATGTTTCTCACCCAGGTCTACGGTACCATCTTGGGTGGCTTCGTCAACTATGCCGTCATGATCTCCATTGTCAACGGCAACCGAGAGCTGCTTACTGATAGTGACGGTAACAGTGCCTGGAGTGGTGCAACCATGCAGTCCTACAACACAAACGCAACCTCTTGGGCCCTGGCACATTACCTCTACAAAATTGGTGGCAAGTACGAAATGGTACCCATTGGCTTGGGTATCGGCTTCGGCATTGTTGCTCTTCACCGTCTGATTGTTCACGTGAGTGAAATGCAGCCAGCAATTCAGATTTTGAAGCTGACATGATCTGGCTCTAGTTTGTCCCCAAAGTCCGCGGGTTCTCACTGTCGGAGATCAACATGCCCCAGTTCATCCAGTACGCTGGCTTCATTCCCTACAACCAGTCTCAGACTTGCGTCATTTTCAGCCAGATTCTCACTGGCTTCTTCACCCAATTCTATCTTCGCAACTACCGCCCGCGAATCTTCAAGGAATACTCGTACTTGGTCACAGGTGCCATGGATGGTGCCAGCCTGACAGTGCTCTTCATTCTTTCCTTCGCTGTGTTTGGTGCTGGTGGCCCTTCGAAGCCCTTCCCGACTTGGTGGGGCAACAACGCGGATGGCAACTACGATCTCTGCCCTATTGCTGAGTAGATGCTGCTATGAATTATAGTGCTGGTCACCAGTTGCTGTGTCTGACTGGAAGCATCGGTCAACAGGAGGTTAATAGAAGGTGGACTGAGTGATGGGCTGGACGTCGAGGGGTTTTGGGGGCGTATCTAACGAGTACCTCGCCTTAGTTATACGCCACATCTACACGTCATTACATCTCGCTTAATGACTCTGCACTTTCCAACGAGTTTGTGTTTAACCTAGAAAAGGTGCCCGTGCGAAACCCTTAATAAAGACTCAAGTGCTTTGCTACGTGCTCTTTCCAAACTTGACATAACGACAAACAATTGAGCTATCAAATCCCAATCGGAGCCATACACACTAAGGTAACGTGGCTTCATAAGTAAAGAAACCGAGAACTTTGATAACCTAAGGTAAGTACTTGTGTTTACACCATGTCGGCTCAAGCCCCCCAAAATGCGGGCCGGGTTTCATTTCTCCGGCCTGAATGCCCGCCGACGGCGGGCGGCGGGCCCCGCGGCTCCTAGGCGATAACACTAACGGCTTGGCACGGTGGGGATATTCGGTCTCTTTACGCTCTTTTCAGGAGTCAGATCGGTCCATTCCGATCTGATAAAATTTGTCCCCAGGCCAGACCTGAACTGCTGATGGTTGCTCTGATCCCTCTGTCACTTCGTCCTCGCCATAACCCCCCCTGTGCGCGTAGTTTCCATACGACTTGTCTCGGATGCACACCAAAGCACTTCATCAGACCGACATCATGGACATAGAAATCCAGCCCGCCAACGTGGATGACATCCCCGCGATCGTAGAGTTCATTACCAAGGCCCGTGCCGATATGTTTCCGATGCTCGACCCCGAATCCCGCCGCCAACACGCCCAGCGCGAGTTGGAAAACTTTCGCTCAACATATCTGGACCATCCAGAGGGCTTCTTCCTGTCCGCCCGGTCCAACGGCCATCTCGTTGCCACCATTGCCTACGTAGCCTACGACCATCGATTCCCGCAACTCGATCTCATGCTTGAGCACGTTGTTGAAGTAGTGAGGCTATACGTCGTACCATCGTGGCGTCGCGCTGGCTTAGCCTCGAGATTGGTCAGCACTTTGGAACGAATTGCGAGAGAGGCGGGCATTCAGCAGCTGTATCTGCACACTCATCCCTTCCTCCCCGGAGCCGTTACATTTTGGGAGCGCCAGGGCTTTAGTGTTTTGCAGGTCGAAGATGACCCAGTATGGCGGACGACACACATGAGCCGGTCGTTGAGCCAGTAAAGCTGTCGACAAACATACCACATTGTGCATTAAGCTGTTGGCTCATTGTTGAGAGCCCCCTTTTATTTCTGTTGCGACAACTCGGCATCGTCGTGCTGTGTTGCGACGGAACCGTTGCCAAGTTGGCATTTTGAATCAGGAGTCAATGCAGTATTGTTAATTTAAAGGGGACATATGACGCCCAGCCACCTAGAGGGATACTTCTTTTCGCATTGGTTCTCCGACTTGAGCTAGGTAAATAATATTATACCCGCGTTTGACTTTCAAATGCCCCATGCTGACTTGCTGTAAATAGACTAGCAAGCACTAGAAGCTTATCAGTGAGGGAACAACCTGTATGAGTATTGGAGTGTTGGTACAAACTGCCCCGGGCGAATCGATTGTGGGGATGGATGCGCTGTACTTAAAGCTCGTGGACATTGTGATGATGAATCTTGTAATAGCCATGGTATCTAGGAATGCTTTGCATTTTTGGGCGTGCCAATATGAGCATCCCATGAGAAGCTGGATAATTCTTCTCGGCAGATGTTCGGTAATTCGACCTCTCGGGGCAGGTCGGCCTGAAGAAGGCGTCTCGTTTTGGACCGAAAGGTAATGGACGCGGCGAGAAAATCGTTGCTACCTACCTAGTACCAGGAACAGACCGACATGTCGAGAAGCAAGTGATCCATCCGGCGAATAACATCTTCTATCAGTAGGTATCTAATGATGGGTCTTTGCTTTTGCTTCGTGGCACTTTCAGGAGACTTCTGTAGTCAGCTGCGACATGCGCGGATACAGCACCCAGTTCTAGCTTAGGTTCCTGATTGTCTGCCGTTCTCTTCAGATCTCAAAGAGCTAGCAGAGACAAGATGCCACAAAGAAGTGTTTAGGAAACCATGACTGTTTGGTTTGGGTGGTAGTCAACTTAACAGAAGTTCTGCCTATTCAACAAAGGCTGCTGTTGGAGGTGCCTGCACATTGGAATCACGGGACGGGTTTGAGAAAACCTATCTCCTACGTACGTGTACTTGCTCATCAGAAGGTAATCTTGCCATTATTGTCTTGGAGACTGCCAGGCAGGCCTCGGCCAATCACAGCCACCCACACCGAGGCTAAAGTTGAAGCTGTCGATTGGATAAGTCCCAAAGAAAGCTGCAGGAGGCCGACCAAGCACAGACCATCCATCCTGTGGGTAGTCACGGGCAAGGGCACACTGTCCAGACTCCAGAAGGAAGATGCACGCGTCTTCTGGTCTTTGAACCTCCACTTGAGATTGGAGAGTAAACCAAAACGAAACACAAAACGAAACACAAAACGAGAGGTCATCCCCTGCTGGGACTCAGCTAATTTGCCAAAAACAGAACCCGCAGGCAATCACCCTCTACGGCCCAATCGTCCATGTCTTGCCTCGCACGCGTGGCTCAACACTATATCCTCCGACAAACCTTGGTCACCCCGCAACTGCCCGCGTCTACTCGTCACAGCCGGCATGTCTCTTCGCCAGCATCTCATCAAGCCGCTGATGGTTGATGCCGTCGGCCATCACACCCACACCGTGGTCTTTCTCCACCGGTTTCCAGAATCAACTACCGACGAGGAACTGAGCGCCAAGGTCTTGTCAGAGAAGTTGACCAAGAATCACAAGTCCCTCCGTGACCAATTCCCTTACGTTCGCTGGGTCTTCCCATTCGGAAAAGCGCAAGCTCGGCCATGGAATAATCTATCGCAAGAGGACCGAGCCGCTGTCGGCATGACGATGTGGCATCTGCCTTACATCACCCAGATCATCTTGCAAGAGGCGGTCTATACTGGCAGTCTCGACCGTATCATTCTCGGCGGCCAGGGCGAAACAGCTGAGGCAGCCCATGAAGCCATGACGGCCTTCCCCGAGTTCAAGACTGACCCCCGCGGCGACAACGAGGCCATGCTTGCCTTCATCCAGAAACACTTCAACGCCGCCTGGACTGGTCTCGATCAGGTCAAGCTGGCTGGATTCGTGGGCATGCATGCCCCCGATAAACAACTCACTCGGGACGTCAAAAACCGGGGCGTTATGACCAAGGAACCCTCAAGCAAACAGCACATCAATGGTGCCATTGTCAACAACACGCCCCACAAGTTTATCTATGGTGGCTACAAACTGCAGACAACAACGTGGGATGGAAAGCGGATCGACGACTTCGCCACATTCCTCGTCGCCATTGGTGTCTACCGCATCATCGACGATGATAAGCTCCGGAAGTGTAAAGAGATCCTGGCCCCCAAGGAACGAGTGGATAAGAAGGCCGACGCCAAGGACGAACTCAATGACGTGCAAAAGTATGCCCTAGAGGTCGCCGAGCAGAAGAAAGCAGACGAAGCCGTGAGGGAGAAGGTCCTCCGCCGTATAGAAGCCGACAAAGTCGAGCGCAAGATCCGACAGGAAAGAGAGAGACAGAAGCGGCTCCATGGCGGGGGTGTCTCCCAGCCTCGGCTCACGAATTCTGTCAACGTCCTTGGAGGTCCAGTTGAACAGGCGAGCCAAGCCGCATCCCCACATCAGCAAGACAACCATCGAAAAGTTGAGAAGCCGTTCGCTAATGACTTCACAGTTGATGGCGACGACTAGAACAAGTTTGATGATGACTCAGAGCTGCGTGCCCAGAGAGCGAGAAGAAGGGGAAGCGAGCACCCGGGCAGCTGGCCAGTGAGGGAACAGAATGGAGGCCCTAGAGCAGGTTCGAGGGGAGATGACCAATGCCTAGATGATGGTTTCGGGCTTGATGGCGACAAGCGAGCAGGATCCCAAGTGAAACCGGATTTGGACCATAAGGTGGACTCATAACCCGTTGTTACCTTCAGATAAGGTGCCCAACCAAAGGTGAACCAGTCAGCGAACTTCTCTGTTGGCTAAAATTAGAACAATGCTTCCGGGCACTAAGCTTGTCGCAGGGATGTCCAGTGAAATTTGAGTACCGGGTCGAGTGTATTTCCCACGGCCCATGGAGAGCGCGCATCGGAAACCACCGTCCGTAACTTGATTGAAGCCAGCCGAAAGATCGCTTGGGGAGTCTACACTGCCTTATCAGCTAAATCGAGGTTTTGGTCACATAAAAATAGCACCAGTGCAACCATTCAGTCATACGTAGATCATCTGGGAAAAGACAGCCGGACGCAAAATGGAACCCGAAATTTCATGCTCTTATTCCAGGGTCCAGGATCAAGACTCAGAGATGTAAGAATGAGGCAGCCTCTTCAAGTGTGAATACGAATCACAGACCGAAGTATGCATTGCGTGGCAATTTCTGTGAAAGCCCTGCCGGCAAACGAAAATCCTTCTTGTCCGTCGTCTATGACCAACGCTACCTAGGCTAAAACCAACTACCTTTTGCCTAGAAAGAACAGAAAACACTTATCCGGTTTACTTAGCAAGTTTTGTCTTAGGTTTTACAGCCGGGGAATCTGCTCTAGCTAGACCAGTTAAAGCAATGTAAAGTTCCCCTTTAAATTAGTGGCTAAGACAAGCATGATGGGTAAAAGTTACTGCCTAGAGCCAAGAAAACTGCCATTCTCATAGTATTTTGACTAGATGCCAAGATCAAGCCAGACATGTAACAATGTTTGGTTTATCTTTCACCCTATCCGTCGAGAGGCCCGAGAGAGTTGCTAGATATGGGCGTGAAGCGCGAACATAACGCCACAATAGTGACGCGCCCAGCAGCCTAGTTATTATTGCACCTTTTGCGTAGGATACTGATCCTTCCTGATTATGAGACCCTCATTACGTCAATTAGAGGGGTATGGCATCATGGATGCGACAATATTATACATTCCAGGTCATGCGAGAGACTAGAAGCCTCGGATACAAGATCGCCAGATATGGGCGCAGCTGCGAGCTAAAATCTTAATGTACTTTATGTCTGCAAGTGGTGAGGGGTATAAGACAAAGGCTCTGGGCAGTCTTGGTATTATAATACTGAAAACTAAACCCTCGCTTGGAAAGTAGCACTCCCAGGGGTCGAAACAGCACGTATATAAGCCCTGAGGCTCCTTGATTATTGTCGGTTTTGAACAATCCATCATCACCACTCTAAGTATCTCTCGACGTTATTAACAAGTCAAAGTCCTAATTCAAGTATAAGTAACTTTCAGCCCTGATCAGTGACACGAATGTATGTGGATTCCTTGCTAACATTCCTTAGGTGTGTACCCAATACAGACCTCACCTTCTCATCATGCGCGTTCAAACTACCGCCATCACCGCCATCATCGCAGCTCTGGCAACTACGTGTGATGCCGATAGGATGGAAGTAGTGACCGGTACCAAGAAGGCCATATTCTTCATGAGGACTGGTAGCTGGGCCGTCAACGTCGCCGAGGGTTGCCGTAAGAAACCCATGCCTAACATGGAGGAGCTCTGTATCGACTGGTCCCATCAACGCGCCCACTTCAAGTTTCGGCACCAGAACAAGCGCTGTCTCAGAATGACGAGAAAAGACAACTACAAGTCTTACTGGGATGAGGGTAGCTGCACCTGGAAGCGGGATGAGTTTGAGAACATCGGCCCAGCCTGAGGACAAAATGTCGGGATTCTGGCCCTGAAATGCCATTTTGACTGTCTTGCTGAAGAGGGTATTGAAAGTTTCGAGACATTTGAGGCCAATTAATGTCTGATAACTCTGTAATGAAAGACGCCTTTGGGGCTGATTTAAAGGAAAGCAAAAACAGGGGCACGACAACGCAGACTGCCTGACTAATAGTAACTTTATAAACACCCTCCTGCTCCCCATCACTTAAGCGATTCCAATGCTCAACTGCGCTCTCACGACTTATCTCAACTTATCGTACTTCATCACTACGGATAGCTACAAAGGCTTCGGCAGCACTATTGCCCTGCCCAACTTCAAGAGTATTACCTATGAAACCGACTTTAGCGGACGCATGAAAGATGACCTAAGCCACAGCATTTAGCTTGCTCGACTCAAAGGCCAGGATGGATCATGAGTACTCCAAGTGACGACATAAAGATCTCTACCATATAACTACCTTCTGAGATGGAGTTGAAAGATAACTTGCAATGGAACATGAGCTTCTCGACTTGTCGACCTTGGGCGCGAACCATACACGTATTGCGGAGATCCGAATCCACTCGATATGCTGTATTGTTCCGAGGACAGCCTCGTCTAGAAGGATCAAGTGAAATTATCAGTAGCTAGACAACTCAACCACCCCGAAGAGTCCCCACAGCCAAGCCCATGGACAGAGAATAGACTTCCACAACGAAGCTATTCGCTAGGTTCATCGTCCCCCGGTACCTTCGTTTCCAAAACGGCAAAGAGCTCATCGATCTCGGTGTGGTCGCGATGATTCCGCATCCGATGACACCAGGTCACAACCTTCCCCACTTCGCCCGGCTCAAAGACGAACTCCCCTCCGACACGCATTGGATTTCCAGCAATGAGGAGCTTCGAGAGCTGGGTCGCTATATTATAGAGTCCGTTTAAAAAGGACCAGATCCACCTCTCGGGCGCGTATCTCATCCTGACGCCCACAGCCGTCGTCTTGGCCATTCCCAGCACGTCAAAGAGCCTCCCGCTAGGATCCGTGTAGATGGGAAAACGGCAATTTGTCTTCTCTGCATACTCGTCGATGAGAGAGGGCTCGCCGTCGCCGATCATGAGGAAGGTGGTGGACACGGGGAGAGAAGAAAGCAGTGTAGTCGTTGCGGTGGAGGAGATGAGCTCGGTGTAGGCATGACACGCCTTTGAAAGTCAGCATCCGGTACACATCCAAGAAAAGACTGGTGGCTTACCCCGCAGAAGAAGTGGCGGATGAAGATGACTACGACCCTCAAGGCTGATTCTTCCCCGTCATAGAGCGATCGGAACAGGTGCGGCTGTCCGCGGTGATCCAGCACTTCGAGGTCGGCGGCTTCGGCGATGGTCTGGGACGAAGGGATGTCGTCGGTGACTGGAAGGTCTTCCACACCGTCAATCTTGCATTTTGCCATGGTGATTTTGATTGTGAAGAAAGGGTCCTGAATCATCTAGCATCGACAGAGAAAAGATGTTTTGCGAGAAACATGACGTTGTAAGATTGGGGGTAAGCTGACGGGCCAGGCGTCAGCGGCTCCATTTCATTAGCGACTTTCGAACCTTGGCGCCAGCCAAAGTGCATCCTTCAAACGCCAAGACGGGACACCTCGATATCCATCGATCGAGTGCGTGTTGAGGCCATTGTTGCCAAGGTGGAGAGAATGTCAATCAATAGAGGTAATGAGGCATAGGAGGGTTTTCTTTTTAGCTAGTTAAAGATCTTAATCACTATCTTTTTGGAGTAGAATTCGACTTGATCTTTTTCTTTTTTTTTCTTCCTCCCTATTCTTTTTCCTACTTCTCGTTTTTCTCTCTCTTTTCCTTTTCTGTTTCTCTTCTTGGCGTTAACACACTCTCATTGGGATACGGCACTTTGGCCTAAGCCCTCTAACTGAAGGCCCAACTGATAAAGGATTGATGGAGCCATGCGGGGTCGAAGAAACAAACCCGAAAAGCAGAAGTAGATCATCGAGACTCACAGAGAGGTACCTCACAGTGACAGGAAAACGTTTGCGAACGCCGACGATGAAGGCCGAAGCGCAATACATCACACATTAAGAGATGGCAGGAGCGGAACTTAATGCCATATGGGGTTTGAATATTTTCAGATCTAGTGCCCACGTAAATGATAGCCGAGAGCGCAGTGCAAACGGTCTTGTCAAGTAACAAGTGTAAACTCAGATTTGATGTTTCGCAGTGCGGGGTACATCGGTGCGGGCGCAAAAGAAATCGATCCAAGAGTGCCCTGAACGTCAAGATTTTGGACGTACGTAGTAAAACTGCTAGGGCTGCCACAAATTCCTGCCCGGCAAGGGAATCGGGGGGAGCGAAACTGGCACGAAAGCTCCGTTGTATCCGTTGTGTCCGTGGAGCAATAGTGACTTCGTCATGCGGCTGATCCATCACCCCGTGCGGCCGGCCCCTGTGAGATATGGTGCATGGAGGCTTGCTTGAGGTAAGGTAAACTTAATTAAACCAACGAAGATGGGGGGAAAGTGTAAGCCGCAATTCATTCTCCCGGACAACAGTACTTCTCCCATCGCCTACTTCCCACCACAGCTCGTATCTTGCAATTGCCGCTTTTGAGCCCACGCGAGATAGAAAACCACGGCCGAGCAGCTAGGTCAGCCACTCGGTGACGACAAAAGTTACATCCCACTTCATCTTGCCGCTTGCCGCGCAGTAAGAATTCCATTCCCCACATATACCTTAACCTTGAACAACAAGTAATTATCACCATTTGAACGGTAGCCGTTCATATTCACAGTGCTCGTTGGAGTATATCGCCAACTGCTCGTGAACCCAAAACCTCTCAATTTACATACTTCGATATCAACACACACGCAGAAAATGGAAAAAACGCGTGTCGTCATTGCAGGCGCAGGACCGGTTGGCTTGTTCACGGCCTACCTCCTCGCCCGCCAGAAGATCGAGTGCATCGTCCTCGAGAGGCGCGACGGCGTATCGAATCACCCAAAAGCTCACACCCTTAACCCGGCGACGCTCGAGATCTTCCGCCAGGCCGGCTTGGATGTTGCCTACATCCGGCAACATGCAGCGACGGCCAAAGATGCCGGCCGGGTGCGTCTTGTCTACGGCCTGGCCAATGCTGAGATTGGCTGCTTCCCCTACGAACGCCAGGACGACAAAGTGCGAAGCTTGACCCCCGAGCCATTGGTGAATTGGCCGCAGCCAGAATTAGAGCGCTTCCTCGAGAGGGTAGTTGTCGAAACAGATCTCGCCCAAGTGAGGAGAGGGTGGCAGGTCGATGCAGTCGACATCACGGAGACGGATGAAGGTGGCTGCGTCGTCTCGTGCAGTTCAACTGGAAGAGGCCACGGAGCGAACACACATAGCATCCAGGCCGATTTTGTCATTGGCGCCGACGGCGTCAACTCGACCGTGCGAGACAAGACGGCCGGCATCGAGTTCGAATCCATGGGACCCGGCCATGCCTACCAGTCGATTGTCTGCAAAGGCAGTCTGCGCTCTGCGCTTCCGTCGGGTCGCGAGGGCATGCTCTACTTTTGCTTCCATCCCGAGCACCCCAGTGAGTTCATCGCACACAATCTGGATGCCTCCTTCGTCCACGTCACGCCCGTCATGGACCCCGCGTCAGCTGGCGGACAACACAAGGCACCACCAATCGAGGCCTGCCTCCCAGGTCTGCAGTATTCGGAGGTTCTTCGCACCATCTGGGAGACGGGACCGTGCTTGGTATCCACGTACAGTGATGCGAAGCACCGTGTGTTTCTCGTGGGAGATGCAGCTCACAGCTTACCTCCCCAGGGTGGTCTGGGTCTAAACACGGGAATCGGCGATGCACACAACCTGGCGTGGAAGCTGGCTGCCATCATTCAGGGAAAAGGAACCTCGCAACTTCTCGCCAGCTTCACCCGTGAGCGCAAACCTGTCGCACTCGCAAACATTGAGTACTCTAAGGCCAGCGAAGCGGCTTTCTATTCCGTCAGTAACACGCTAGTTGGCCTTGCTGTTCAGTATCAAGACGCGAGGGCACAAGCGTCGGATCTTGCCATGGATACATTCCTCCAACAGCCCGACATTTCCGCTGCGGCAGCAGAAGCAGTCACGGAGGCGAGCAAGCACTTTGACTCGCTAGCCCTCCAGCTTGGGTTCATCTACGATGACCTATCCCGCACGCGGGCTCTTCTTGACAACCCGACGATGTACGTACCCCGAGCGTGTCCTGGGGCACGGCTGCCACACGGGACCATTAATGGTGGGTTGTCCCTCTTGGACCTCATGCCTTACGATCGATTCACCGTGCTGCATTGCGCCAATCCCTCGTTCGCAACCTGCAACTGGGCCATCGATGTGGCAAGCCTTGGTCTCCCAGATAGTTGGTATGACGTGGTACCGGAAATCAAGTGGGGGAAAGGGATCGTTGTCAGACCGGACCACCGCGTGCTGCTGCATGTGGACGGCACGGATCAGGCGGAAGCTGCGGTCACCGAGTATCTGGATCAAGGAAAGTGCGCGGAAGCAAAAATATGCTCTCAAGAAACACAAGATTAGACTCCTCATCCACGATACGATGGGGATCGCTTTTACCTATTTAGGCTTAGATACAACACTCATTTCCAAAACCTTGGCCCAAAGTAGGTGCTCAACCCTACACCCCTCTCAGAACAGGAAATCGACGCCATAGTGTGCAAACCTATCTCTACCTCATCCTCGCTTTTTAATAGAAAAGAATATCAAAAGTTAGCGTCAATGAGCATCTAAGCGAAAGGAAAAATTCTTGTAGCAAGCATGATACTCACAAGGCGTCTTGGACAGCATCTCCAAAATTGCAATTCCCCCTCATCATCCCCTGCGTCTGGAGTATGCGCTCGTAGCGCTCCACGATACCGGCCTTGTCACGCGCATACTGCCACATGGGCACGTACATCTTGATTTGCGGTACTCCTTTGCCCAGGGCCATCTCAAAGGCGAAGCAGAGCCCGCAGTACTTGCTGTCCGGTTTGTTGAGTGGCTTTTCCAGACCGTCCATGTCAGCCTGGGGTACATTTTCCATGTCCATGAGCAGGGGCCAGACTTTTGATAGATAGTCGGTGGAGGAAGAGGGAAGACGGCCCCCCAAGGTGAAGATATGGCGGGCCGCAGCGAGCGAGTTGGCGTGTGTGTGGGCGTATACTTTGAAGCGAGGCTTCATGCGGGGCGCCAGGCAGTCGATGGCGAGGAAGTATATGTTGATGTTTTCCTCGCCGTAGGAGACGAGAAACTCTCTGAGCAACTCCCACGCCGCCAACATTCCCTCGTCGCCCCCGGCAAGCCGTGTCACGACGGACTCGGTGATGTTCACAAGCTCCCGGCCCGTTGCGAGAGCTTGAAGTTGTGGAAACAGGTACGCCTTCATGCCGATGGACGCTTTCCCATTCTCATCCTCATCAGATTCAAGATCGAACCCGGCATAGCAGATCTGCCGCGGCAGGGCACCAGCAGCACCATCATTGGCCACCTTTTCAACCAGGCTCGCCTCATCCTCGGCAGTCAGGAAGACTGAATCGAGAAAGGCATCCAGCCAGGTACGGTCTGCACCGCAAGCAGACGCCAGACCCTCGAGCTTCTCGCGTAGTCCCTTCTGCCCCAGGGGGTCACCGCCCGCAGTGTTGGGATCCACCAGTGGCTGCACCGTAAATCGCACTTTGGCCGTTTGGTGGGACGCGAAAGCGACGCTTGCTTCGTACGGCGAGTGGTTGTGCGTCAGAATGTAGTGCAACTTGTCAGCAGCGGCGGGCGGCTGCTTGAGGCGGGGGACCACTGCTTCACGCACAAAGGCGAGATGGGAGTCCTGGATGTGAGCTGGGTAGGACGTTGTCCAGCGTAGGAGCGAGGAGAGGGTTTTGTGAAGGGTAGGCAGCCATGAGGAGATTGGAGGATCTTCTTTGTAAGAATTGGAGGAAGTTGAAGTGTCGACTTCGTTGTAGATGTCTCTCTTCGTGGTGCCATAGGTGTGATGGATGTTGGTTGAGTGATGACTTTCCATGATGGGGTTACTGTGGTCCATAGTTCTACTCCAGCTGTCTGTCTGGCTGTCAGAGTCTGGCTGGTACTCGTACTGGTGCTGTCTGTTTCCGCTTTGATGACTACTTCTCTTTCAGGCTCTGTTGTGACATGAGGAAAGCTTTTGGAGTGTATCTGAGTCACTGCTTGTGGGTGCGCATATATTGCATGTTGATGTTAAAGAGAGGCTAACACATGGTATTGAATACCGAAGATCGCAACGAGCTACGTCTCTTGCTCTCTCTCTGGAATCTCATACGTAGAATAGCCGTCGCGAGTGAATTGTCCCTGTAGTTAGATGATTGGGAATAGTCAATAATGCGGGAAAAGTAAGTTAAACGACGACATAGGCGGGATATTGCTGTTGAACAAATCATAGGGCAAAAATGAGCACTCTTCACTAGCATCTAATTGATTTTTGGAAAGCGAGTACGTATACGGTGCGGTTCAGCTTGGGTTTGTTTGGACCCATGACGTCGAGGGGACACGGCTGTTCTTGACATGTGAAACAGGATTACAAAATAGGTGTTTTTTCGCTCCCCGAGAGCATGGTTTGACAGGACTAGGTTAGAAGTCTAACATGCCTATTTCATGCCGAAGCTAAGGTTTAGATGGGGCCATCTCGACGAACTGGTGGGAGAATCAAGGTTTAGTGAGTTCCTTGTAAAGTGGAAGGGTTCAGGGCCCCAACGTAAGGTCACGCAAGGTTGGGACCGGGAATCGGGAATCCGTGCACACCGACATCGTTGCCATATCCACTGCAGTCACACCGAGCACGAACACGAAACACCAAGAACTCCCTCATGTCTACCATCACACACCCTCTTTTACAATTAAACTTCGAGGTCACCTACAATAGCATCACTTGAACCCGAGACTCCCGATCATGTGGCCTGCGGAAAACATCATAACGACCCGAAGTACTGCAGTAGCCGAATGCGAAACCCGAAGAACTTCCTTGCCTCTACTATCGAAAATCCGGTTTTATATCCAAACTTCAGGACTACCTGCAATAACATGACTCGAGCCCGAGACTCCCGACCATGATCCTTACTAAGGCCTGAGCCTCGGCGGCATCAGGGAGTAGTCAAGTAAGCGAAATGAAGATGGAAAAAAAAAGGATACACAGACAAATGACACCACCAACAAGTAAGAGAAGAAACAAGACATCCGCAATCCTCCGTAAACATGGCTACTGCAGAACAACAAATCACCCACCTCCGCTCGCTTCTAAACATTCTAACCACCTCGGTCGACGATCTCATTGCCGAAATCTCCTCCTCTTCGTCTTCCAAGTCCACAACTCGCAATGGAGCCACAACAGACTATGTAGATGTTCGAATTCCGAAAGATCCCAAGACAGAGGAAGCTCGCAAGCGCATCATCGCCGCCACGGCCTCACTCGAGGCGGCTGTTTTCACGCCCCAATGGCGCCTCGGCCACCTGGCCCACAGCTACTTCGTGTCTCGCGCGCTGCATATGGCCGTCGAGTGGCAGATACCCCAGCTGCTGGCGACCAACGGTCCCATGTGCCTCGACGCCCTCGCCTCTAAGACGGGAATCGTTGACACGCAAAAGCTGGGGCTTGTGATGCGGACCCTTTGCGCACACCACATCTTCGCGGAGACGGCCCTCGACATGTTTGCCAACGATGAGGCGTCAACCGCCCTCGCAACTGATGAACGACTCGCCAACTCGGTGCGCTACGCTTCTTTCCTATTCCCCACGGCCGAGGTGCTTCCAAGCCTTCTCAAGGATCCGGCCCTGTGCGCCAGTTACGCCCCACGAGATTCGGCCTTCTCCAAGAGCGTCGGTAAGGGCATGGGTCAGTTTGAGTACCTGAACGCGCACCCCGAGTGGCGCGACTGCTTTGACTTCTGGCTCGCCTCGCTCGGCGAGTATCTGCACGGACTGACGGACGTCCGCGGGTATCCTTGGGAATCCACCCTCCAGGATGGTGCCGTGGTCGTTGACGTCGGCGGAGGCCTCGGCAGCTCGATTCAGGCACTGCGGACTAACTTCCCCGAACGCCAGAACGACTTTGTCGGCATCGTCCAAGACCAGCCGGGGATGATCGAGCACGCCATCGCTCACTGGCAAAAGACGGATCCGCAGGCGTTGGCCTCGGGCGCGGTCAAGCTCACCACGCACGATTTCTTCACCGAGAATCCCGTCAAGGGCGCCGATGTGTACTGGTTCCGGTCGGTCATCGTGGACTGGCAGGATGACGACTTGACCACGATATTCAAGCACATCAAGAACGCCATGGAGCCCGGAAAGTCGCGCCTGCTCATCGGGGAGTACATGATGCACCCGACTTGCGGCGACACCTTGCTGCCCGACGCGCCGCCCCCGCTGCTGAAGAACTATGGCGAGTTCCAGGCGATGGGTCTCATCTCGGGCTTCATCCTGACCGTCAGCCCTAACGGTCGTCAGAGGGCTTTCCACAACTTGAGCAGTGTTGTCGAGGCGGCTGGGTTAAAGGTTGTCAAGGTGTGGATTTGCCGTGGCCTGGGGAATGTGATTGAGTGTCGGTTGAAGGAGGATGAGTAGGTTCCGTATAAATGGGCTCAAGTCTGCCTCGATAGAACAGCCCTTGAATGACGGGTTTGTAAAGTTGCAGTTCGAACTCCCTAAATAAATGATATTGCACGAGTTTGATAAAACTGTCCCACCAAGGAGTGTCACAGCTTAATTTCACAGGAATTGATAAATTCACGCCAAAATTAAAAGAAATATCTCATTTTGTATCCTGATAAGATTACTGTTAACCCGTTGGGAGATTACTCATAGGGTAAGGGAGTAGTAGGGAGTAGACTGGTCAGCCGAGTAGACTGTATTAGTTGTATGGTGTACCCTAACGGAGGGTAAATTAAGATTTGTATTTCAGGGTCATTACGAATCAAATTTCTTCAAATTCAAATTCAATTAATTATGTTGCCCTTGTAGCTACTATCAAATCCAATATTGAGGAGTTGCAGACGGCTTTTGCATAATGAAGTCAATAGGTGCGTCCTGATCCCACTCCTCGCACTCACTTCCTTCCTCTTCATCTCCCTCTACTTCATTTTGAAGTGTATGAGAATCATCAGTGTTCTCCAAATCGTCGTCCCAGTACCTCTTGCCACTGCCCCCGAGGCCCTGTATACCGCCGTTGATGGACGACCGAAGCGATCCCAGCACCTTCCTGGCCTGCGTGGCCTTGAAGGACTTGTCAGCTTTCTTCTCAAACTCCTCACTGGGACGATTTAGAGGCCAGCTACCACAGCTTCGCCCATCCTTTACCCCAAGATGGTCCCAAGACTGTCCAGGAGGTTGTGTATTACCGCCATCTTGGCCTGACGGTGACGTGGATGGTGACGATCTACCATCTTTGTGTTTCTTGGGCTTGGGCACACGAATCCAGTACAAACCGAAAGCAGCCAGGGCATTGAAGAAAACAAACGCAAATAAGATGCCCAAGTCGCGCCAGCGATGGCCAAACTCGACGTGCACCCCGGCCAGCACCTCATTTGTGTTGCTCGTCGTGCAAAAGCTGCAATTCCCCCCGGCGGCCGGATCAGCAAGATATCCACCAGCCTGGGCGATGTAGGTCTGCAAGTACTGGCCGCACGTCTGCCCGGGCGGCGGGTTCATGTGCAAAAACTCATTTTGCGCGCAGTGGATGCCTGCATTCGCGAGCCCTGTGCCCAACAGCCCCTCGACGAGATAGGTGAATGGGTTGACGCGGTACATCCACACCCAGAAGCCAGGCGGCGTCGCGAGAATTCCGTTGAAAATGAACATCATGACAAATATAAGATTGCCGATGCCGGCAGCTTGGTCGGCGAGGTTGAAGACCGCCCCAATCATGTGCGCAAAAGTACTGGCCTGGAGGAAGAAGACAAGCATAAACAGAAAAGCCAACCCACCGCGGGAGGCGGTGTCGTGAGTCTCTGCCGCGTTGCGGTTCAGTCCGACTAGATAGTACCATGCCAGAAACGCGGGCGGGGCCATGAGCGCGTTGTAGGCCATCTCGACAGCCGTTTGGGCTCCCATAAACGCAGCCCACGAGTATGTGCGTGACAGCTGCTCGCGGCCCTCATAGAGGGTGCGCTGCGCCACGAAGACGGGCAGTATCTGCTGCAGCAGGTTGAGATGGGTCGTGAGGAACATGAAAATGGCGATAGTCTGGATCGTGATGCCCACTTGCGTGTTGGGCAGATTGAGCAGCGAGAGGCCGATGAAGAGGGCCGAGCCGAACGTCAACAGCATCTTTGAGTATATGTAGCTTGGAGTGCGCCAGTAGTGTCGGACCAAACGCATGGTCACCTCAGAGAGCTGGATGGTCAAAGGGGCGGCGAAAGGGGGGTCGTCTTGCTGCTGCTGTTGTGTTGGGTGTTGGTGTCTTGTGCGCTGCCCTCTTCCTACGTTATCTCTCTCTTTCAGTCGGGCCAGGTGGGCCTGGACCTTTTCATACTCGGGGCTCTGCCGCCATTTGTCGGGCCAGCTGATGCCCTTTTGCCCATTCCCGCCGGCGCGGACTTGTTCGAGGATATACTCAGCCGGGTTCTGCCCCTTTTGGGGCCGTGGCCCGCCATTGCGGACGAAGTAGTCGATCAGAACTTTGGCATTGCGTCCAATCTCGCCAAAGTAGACGGTCCTTCCACCGGAAGCAAGGAGAAGGAGCCTGTCGAACCGCTCAAAGAGCTGGTGTGTGATCCCGTGTCAGCCATGTACGGATAGTAGCAGGGGGGAGAGGAGAAGTGGGCAGTTGGAAGCGAAAATACTTACCACCGCCGACGGCTGATGAATCGTGCACAGAATAGCCTGCCCGTTCTGCCTCAGCGTTTCGAGCAAAGTGCAAATCGACAAGCTCGTCTGCGAATCCAAGCCCGAGGTGGGCTCATCCAAAAAGAGAAGCAGCGCTGGACGGGCGGCCAGCTCAACACCAATAGTAAGTTTCTTCCGCTGTTCAACATTCAGACCCTCCCCGGGCACGCCGACGACGGCGTCTGCATATTCTTCCATGCCCAGGATGTTAATGACCTTGTCGACGTAGGCAATCTTTTCTTTATGGGAAAATCGGGCCGGCTGGCGGAGGACAGCGCTAAAGGTCAGGGCCTCACGCACCGTCGACGTAACTAGGTGCTGGTCTTGCTGTTTAACGTAGCCCGTCTTTTGCTGGAAAGAGGCGTCGCGCGGGGCACCGTCGACCAGCATCTCGCCCGTAACCACGCCGATGGACAGGCGCGAGGCGAGAGCATCGAGAAGGGTGGTCTTTCCGGCGCCAGAGACGCCCATGAGCGCAGTGAGCGTCCCCGGCTTACACCACCCATCTACACCATCCAGGATGCGCTTCGTCTCATTCTTCTTGAGTTTTACTTCGTAACAGACGTTTCTCCAGTGGAAAATGGCCGTCTGGCGGTCGATGGCCAACTCGCCTTCGTCACTGCTGCTGCGGTCCTCGAACCTGTCTCGCTCCTGCGACGGCCAGTTCCATGGCTTGGATGAAGGACTCGTGCCCGTGCTGGCAGTATCCGTGGAGTACATCTTTCCAGTCGTCAATGTCGTCGGAGAGCCCCCATCAGTGTACGCATGCATGCTCGCAAACCCCCTTTTCGTCGTGACGGACGCAATAGGCATGACGGGCAAGGGAGCCATGGGGATGCTCGTGCTCGTGTTCGGTATCTCTGTCTTTCCCTTGGTGATGTGGTTCTCCACGTCTCTTGCCCCTTTCAATGGCACTTTTCCTCTGGGGAAAACAAGCATCTCCTGCTTGCTTTTCCTGCTGCTCACCACCTCTGTGGCGATGAGGTGTAGCAAGAAGTAGGCCACCACAAACGCAAAAATGACACCGACGTTCCGCCACCGCCGGCTGTCCACATACCCAAACGCACCGGTAATGTACGCGCTCCCATTGACAAATGTGGCACCCGCGACTCCCCCCTGTGCGGCACATACGCGCGTTTCCGCCATCATGCCCGCATTATCATAGGTCGGGCCAGATGGAACAAAGGTTTTGCAAGGAAACCTGCGCCCGGCACCAAATTCGTTGATCATGAGGGCCTCGAAACCATAAGCCACGGGGCTGAGCGTGGCGATCCACGCAGCGTACGGCTTGTAGTACATGGGCGGGACCGCGAAACCCGTGTAAAGCGCCAACGCGAGGAGCACCATGGTCGACGGGGCCATGGCCGCCGTGTGACTCTTGGTAACCGAAGCGACGAGCCGGAATAGCAAGCTCACCGCGAGCGTCATGGCGAACTGAACCAGCAAAAAGAACAAAAAGGCTCCGGCTTCCATGCGTAAGTTGCACATCCAGTAGAAGATGGTGTTAACAGTGATGGCATTGAGCAGCTTGTAGGGCAAGCTCATAACCAAGTCCGCCACGGCCTCCGCTGAGGCGTGATACAGGGCATATCGTACATGCTTCTCGACGATAGCACGCTTGGCATACAAGGCCGACACTTCGAGCACACACCCAAAGGCGTTGACTAGCGCGGCCGTGAACAGAAGTGTGCTGCGCGGCTTCATGGACTCGCCCGTGTCGGGCAGGCGGAAGAAGACGCTGGCCACGATGAGCGTCTGGAACAGGTTAATGACGAGCATAGTCACCGTCATTTGTGGCGCAGCCTTGAGTAGCGCGAGGCCACGCCACAGACAAAGCAGAATCTGCCGCGGGTACGAGACGGTGTAGGGCGACTTCCACCGTTGCAGCCGTGACTGGTCGCTCTTCTTGCTCGCCAGGAAGTCGACATAGTGGGTGCGCGAGCCGCTCAGGCAAAAAGATGTGTCGTAAGCCTCTACTTCCTCGATGAGTTGGCGGCGGTGTCTGCTCGTCCGCCACGCCTCGGCAAACTCGTCGGGAGTATGTGGGACCTTTTCCTCGTAGCCGGGCTTGACGTTACCATCACGCTCGGCTGGGCTGGTCATGGACGTCAGGAAGTCCGGCGTCGTCTGGTTTCGCGGACAAACAAAGCCTAGCCGCTGGAAGTAGGCTTTGGCTTCCGTCGTCTTGCCGAAGTAGATCTGTCGTCCGTCATAAAGGACCAGGACCTTGTCAAACAGCTCGTAGGCCATCTGCGGGGCCTGGTATATGGCCACCGCGCTCGCCATGCCCATGATGTCGCTCTGGATGCGCAAGGTCTTGCAGAGGTCGACCGTCGCGGCGCTGTCGAGCCCTCGCGTGCTGTTATCCCAGCACTGAATCGGAGCAAAGCTCAGCGCCGCCTCGGCGATGCTCACGCGCTTGCGCTCGCCACCAGACACGCCGCGCACCGTGTCACCGTCTGTGCCGCCGACGGGCGTCTGCATCGTGTGCTGGATCCCCAGCATGGCCATGGTCACATCGCGCACCCGCCTTGCGTACTCATCCGGCGTAAGCCCCCCTGGCCGGGTCTGGGGCGTCCTCGCGCGCGCCGCGAAGAAGAGTGTGTCCGCTACCGTGAGCACCGGGAAATGAACGTCCTCCTCGGCGGTGTAGATGGCGTCCCCTCTGAAATAGCGTTTCATCTCGTCGGCACTTATGCCACGGTAGTTGAGATGAGCGTTCTCCGCCACCTGCGTGCCTTGCGTGTCCCCCGCGATCGTCCGCAGGAAGGTCGAACACCCGCTGCCCGGCGGGCCCAGCACACACAGCATCTCGCCGTCGTTCACCACCCCTTCGAGGTCATGTAGGATGCGCACCTGTTGACGCTTCATCCGCAACAACCCACGCACAGCCGCCGCGGCTTTGAGCCACCACGCATTGCCCACCGTTGTCTGGAATGCCGTGTCGGACCCGTAGCCCGAAATGCCGAGGTTGCGAAATGCCACGCCCGCCTTGCGTACCTCGCAGCTGTCGGAGCGAAGGCGATAGAATGACTTGGCCCACTCCCGAGCGTCGAAATTCGCGCCAAAGGGGTCGAGGGGCCCGTCCTGCTTTGGAGGCTTCGATATGTCGAGAGAGCCGTCTTGGCTCGACGAGGTCGAGTTGTCGCCGCTTTGTTGCTTTTCGAGAAAACTTTTGGCGAGCTCGACGAGGTCTGTAATGGCCTTATACTCTTCTGCGGAGATGTGCACAGACTGGGGCCGGTTGCCGCTGGTAACCCCCGGAAAACTGACGAGGGAAGAGCGAGGGCGAGACCGACGTGGAGATCGTAACACCGGCTGCCCGCCCTCCGCCCTGTTGTCGCCAGGGAGTGTTGTAGCCATCGTTGTTGACCAAGATACAGGTGTGCTTAGCGGCTGGTACACCTTTGGGAATGAGTTCACTTGCAGCCCTTCGAACTGTTTGAACTGGAAAATCAAGAACCGACGCTTCCGGTGAAATGCAGTTTCGACCTCCGGTATGTTGAATGGCGCGAAATAGAGGTGAAGTATAGCTAGCATCACCATGCCTTGTGATTGCTAAGGGTATTTGCCCCAAGCGTGCGAACGCCTCCTGCTAGTCAATATTAAATACGTTCACTCGGGTGCTGAAGTATACCTCAGTGAACTTTCAGATGTAATCAATGCGGTAGCAAACCACAAAACCAGGTGAGGGGAACCCACCTCAAGGCCCCCTCCCTATCGCCCATCATTAGAGATAACATGAAACTGACCCCAGAACGGTAAGAACAGGAGTTGGTCGAAGTTTAGGCGTCAATGGATGCGAGTTTTCAGATAGACTTTCCGGCCTGTCTGTCAAGAAGGCGGCGGTATTCCGGAAAAAAGAGAAAAGAAAACGAGAAGAAAAAAGGTTTAACCCGCATAAGATTTGCCCCTCGTATTGACGCGCAACTTTATTTGGACTTGTCCGGAGTCTAAGCGTCAATAAAACAGGGTGTACAGGGTTGAGAAAGACTACCCTGACATGGAAATCTGTCGTCATGCAGTGGGAATGAAGTAACCGGCCTACCGGATGCCCTGGAAGCACTAAGATGACAGCTTAAAGCTTATTGTGCGCTAAACTCACATTAGTAAGAATTGCTGAATCACCTTATTTTAACATCCTTTTACCCACTTTATGCCACGTACGGGACTTACCGAAAAGTCCGTAGGAACACTGACACTTTCGACTCCGCCCCGTTCCGCCCTACGTCGCGCCGGCGCCGTTTTTATTTCACCGATCCAGTCAGCTACGACGCACATTCATTCGATTTAGTACCTTCTATGCTACCTTCGTTACTTAACTAACAGCAAGCAGGATCTAAAGTACTCATAGGCCTGCTTGAAAACTAGGTACATCTGTCATGATCCTTCTTCGGAGGGGTATGGGTGGTGCTGCCTAGTAATTTAGACGTCAACAAATCACATATTCGACAGTCGGAAATGAATTGTTTTGCTCAAAAAAAACAGATTGGATCAATTTAAATGTTTCGCACAACTTTCTCAGCCATTCACAGATTGTATTTTTCACAGGGCGCGTTCAACTTGGCGGGGTACCAGCTTCACCCAAAGCGGGTGCTTGTCCCAGATCCCGTAACTGTTCTGGTTCAACCAGTTGAAGCCTGGGTCAGCCAATTCAAGGTCAAAGTTGTATAACAGGCTGGCTATAATGAGCCTCATCTCGGGATATGCAAGGCTGCGTGAAAGCTAGTCAATAACTGCCACTCTTGACACAGAGGGAGAGGACACTCAGGAAGAGACAGGGAATGACTCACTTCTTGCCAATACAGTCTCTCGGTCCCGCCGAAAACACCTTCACGCACTCTCTCCGGTCCCCAGCATACTTGGCGGGCCGGTCGTTGTCGCTCAGCCAACGCTCCGGCACAAATTCCTCGGGATCGACAAAATTGTCAGGATGATTGGCAATCGCAAACAGTGGGATATCAACGCGTGTACCCGCCGGGACGTAGCGCCCGCAGATGAGACGGCCCCCACGAGGCACCATGCGCGGCATGGGTGTTGGTGCGGGCGGGTACAAGCGCATGGCCTCCTCGATACACGCGTTGAGGTATGGCAGCTTGCGCAGGCCGGTGAAGGTCATGTCCTCTAGCGGTTCTTTGATGGCGGAGTCGAGCTCGGCGCGCAGCGTGGCCATCTTGGACGGGTGTGTGAGCAGCAGGTAGCTCAGGGCCGACGTGCCGGCCGTGGTGGTCTCAGTGCCGCCGATCATGAACGTCGCCGCGTTGGAGTACATTTCCGCGCGTGTGATGCCTGGCCGCTTCTCGTCACCACTGTTCTGTATGATCATTGACCAGATATCGCTGCCTGAGTCATCACCACGGTCCAGGCGCTTGTCAACGCGGTCCATCGAGAAGCGGTTATGCTGGGCACGGCGCCTACCACTGCCGCCCCAGATGTATCTGAGCAGTAGCGGTCCCAGGGGCGGATGCCACCCCATCATGGCCATACCGAGCGTGACCGTCTTGATGGTCGAGTACGTGTCGCGGACCCACTGACGGGCAGACTGGTCGCTCTCAAGCATGCCGAGCGGCTCGCCGTACATGAGGTCGCCCATGATGTCAAAGGCCAGGTAGCTCAGCCAAGTCACGAGGTCGACGCGGCCATGCGAAGAGGCAGGCTCCGCATCCTTATCGGCCAGCTTGCGCATCAAGTTGCGGACATGCCCCTGGACGAGGCTCTCCTGCTTGAGCACAGCCCGATCGGAAAAGGCGTGCGAGAAGATTCGCCGCTGCCGTTGGTGGTTGGCGTCATCAGCGCGAACGATGCCCTTCTCGGGCGCCGCCATGTCCGGCCCCAGCCCGACAAAGTCCTTGGGCATGTCGCCCCCACCGCCCACCTTGGCATAGATGTCGTGCCAGGCATCGGGGTGGGTGTAGCTCAGCTCGTTCGGACCCAGGCGCACAATGGGGCCGTACCTTTTGTGGAGGAGCAGCGGCCAGCTGTGGTTGGAACCATTGGCGCGGTGCCACAGGGATGTGACGGTGGTGATGCGTGCGAGCAGCGGGCCTGGGTATCCCGCCAGCGGATGGAGGGTCAGGTAGTAAATGGTGCGTAGCACAAAAAGTCCGACGATGGCCGGACCAATGCTCCAAAGGAGCCTCGGGAGGTCCGGAAAGCTGGGTACGTAAAACTTGGAAGGTATGTCAAGAATCATTGTGACTTTGTTGGTGGGCCCTGGATCGAGCTACTGGTTGTTTTCTGACCGTTGGCCACTTTTCGTTCCGGCTCCTACATGTGTTAGTTATCTTACTTACAAAAAGACGAATACGAAGAGAGCCGATGGAGAGAGTCTGTCGTCACCATTCCAGCTTTTGAAAATGACATGTGTCATGACATGTTCACCTGATGGGGCTTGAGTCGTGAAACAACCAAGCCGAAAGCGAGGATCCTGGGATACGATCTCCTCGCAACTCATCAACTATACCGCGGGGAGACTGCCGGACTCCGACGCCGAAGGTGCCGACGCACTTACAAGGTTCGACGGAGGGACTTTTGACGTAAGACAGCCCGCAGGGCCGTCAATAGTGTGGGTATTGGCAGAACATCTTGGCCTTCTTTCCGGGTTGTTCAGGGGCTCCGAAAGCTTTCTCGGGAAATTCCTGAACTAGAACTTTTCCCCGTTTGTATGAAATGGCATGATTACTCCAAGCTGCAAATGCCGGGCGAAACTCTCTGTTAGTAAGTGCAGCCTACTTTTTACGTCAAGACGGGATTCAGATTCCTTGCGTCAAGATGGGATTTAGATTCCTTTAGTCCAGACGGGATTTCACATGGGCTTTCGACCCGGCCAGACTTCCGCCTTGCACATGTCAAAGTTTTGAGGGAATACTTTGCCAAGACATAACGTCAGCGCTCGGACGACACGTATGGTATGGAACCATCGTGTTCGTTTTTTTTCCTCGTCTTTTTAGGCTCTCGGGTTATTACCAAATCTCTGGAATCATATGTGCTCATGGCAGGGATTAGCCATCGTGCACGGGCATGATCGTCCTGCATACCTAAACTGGCCATAGATGGATGTTCGGACGGTTGTTATCCACCGGGGAACTACCGATCCCTGTCTGCTAGGGTTAAGTAGGCGACGGCAAATTGTGTTTGTGCCGGTCCGGTGGGGATATCATCTAATAGAAGGCATTTCCAAATTGGAACAAGAGCGCGAAGATGGCTATGAGGTTATTTTCGAGCTGAGGTCATGTGCCGTATGCTACAAACTTGGAAGCGCTGCAAGGTCCATACTGCAAAGCAAGATTGACAAACAATGCATCTCCGGCGGTGCCTATATCATATGTATACAGAAACTCGCCATCTTCGCAACATTCGTGAAAGCTCCAAACTGTCAGAACCAAGAACTCGGGTATCTGATCTTTATGAATAGCGAAGCCAATTCATCTTGTCATCTTCAGCCACCTGAAGCCGTTGATACCGCCTATGCATTTGTCTTATTTCAATAACAGTGAATTCCACTTTGTCTGTTAGTAGCTCCTTTCTCTACCATGTCTGCCTTTCAAGATCCTCCGACGCCGCCTCGGCCTACCACACCACCCACACCTTTTCCCCTGTGGAAGAAGCCACAGAAAGATGTGGTCAAGTACACAAGGGCATCGCCACCACGGTCAATTTTCCTCAATCAGCCCCAAATATCAGCTGGCGGCCTCATTACGCCGCCAGAGACTCCGGTGAAGAAACAACACACCACAGGCACTACATCTGCAACGGTAACCGACTGCTCTATTTCCAAGGCTAGCTTTCTGCTTGCCCAGGCGTCCCTGGCAACAGCTCTATTCACAGGCTCATCAACGACTGTGTTCAAGTTCCGGAGCCTGGGGTCACTCCCAACGGAGACACGAACGCTTCGTTTTGGCACGGGCCTTGATGGATGTTTTAATCGCGCCAAGGGCTTCCTAGGAGGCAAAAAAACGGATCAAAACCAGATCACCACCAACATTAATGCCTCAGCTCCCTCAAGCCATCGCCTGCCAGAATCCCTGGAGGCATGGGAGGTGGTTCATGGTCGTCTCCCGCGTTTACTCCGAGCGGGACGAGTGCGCCAAGCCGTCGACGCCCTGGGCGAGCTTTCCGCAACAAATAAAGACGCGTGGAATGACCTGGAACAGTGCCATCTGGCGAGAGCAGCGTTGGTGCTGAGTGCGCTGGCCCATGCGTACATGTTTGGCGAGGAGCAAGGGAAGGGCAACGAGGAAGACGGCCGGCTTCAGCTGCCGCGCCACGTCCTTGATCCGTGGGAGAGAGTTTGCACGGAGTTGGGAAGACCCCTGACTGGGCGGGTATGTACGGATCGACGTATCCAAGACACACTACCTACACAGTACAGTAGCTGACCTCCCGCGATAGGTACCCGCCGACGATGTTCTAAACAACGCCGTGGGCAATGACTCCTTCAGCCTGACTAGTACCTACTTTGGCCTCTCCGAAGAGCGACTCTCCTCGGGGCTCCAGGGAAGGATGGAGGCCATCTTTGCACCAGCGCTCTCCGCCATGGCGGGCGCGCAGAGTGGCGTGCTGGCCAATCAGCCCGACCAGGTGGCGCATTGCCTGGAGAGTCTGGCAGCGCGCATCTTGAAGTGTGCCCAAGTGTTCGAGCTCATGACACCGCGCGACACGGCGCACTTTGATCCAGTTATATGGATCAAGACGTATCCCGCCATGGGCCGCCCGGTGACGTCTGGCGAGTTGGGAAACAGCGGCGTCGATGCACCGCTGTTTCATGCCCTGGACGTCTTTATCGGCCGCCAGGATGTCAACGGTGACTTGAGGGAAATGCAGAACGACCGACGGGCCACCCTGCCGACCAACATTCAGGCCTTCTTGGATGCCCTTGGCGACAGGGCCGGAAGTGTCAGAGACTACGTCGCTGCTGCCCGTGCTCGACAAAGTCACATGTCCTCCGAAGAGAAGTCTCAATGGCAGCATCTCTCGGCGGCGTGGGATGGGCTTTTGCAAATGTACGTCTGGTTTCTCGAGCGGCACCGCGTCAAGGCTGTTGGGATCACGGGCGTCACCCTGAACACGGGCCGACACTCGACGAGTAGCGGTGTCAAGAGCGGCGACCAGGACAACAGCATAGAAGCAGGAAAGCCAAAGATGCGCCCCGAAGCCATGCTCAGCATGCAAATGAAGAAGGGCATGGCGTCACGTCTGGGTGGGCGGCCGTTGTGGCAAGAGGCGCATGTGCAGTCGCACAGCGTGTACCAGGGCAGTGTAGTGGTGGCTGTGAGGTTGGAAGCGACTTTGCCACTCGAGCCGGGCGATCGAGTGCAAGTCTGGCCACCGAGAAAGAGAAAGAAGGTCAGTAGACCATCTTCGCACCAGCGCCGATTGCGAGCCTCCACCCCCCCGTCAGATCACGATTCGTCGTCAGACGAGAGTAACGATGACACCGAACCGAGGTTCTATTCCATCGCCCGGGTCATGCCTGATAAGGCAGACGGGGTGACAGCGTCAGGAGGCAGAGGAGGAGGAGGTATGACCATCACTCTGACAGTCGGCCAACACTCGCCTGAGGGACTGGTTTCCTCCTTCCTCAGCAGCGCTACGAAAGGCACACATCTGCGACTTCGTCCCTGGCCGTCTCTACGTTTCCGCCAGCCACGCGATCTGGCTATTCCGCTGGTTCTGGTTGGCCAGAGCAGCGGCGTTGGTCCGCTCGTGGGCTTTCTGCACGACCGGGCGGCATGGGCACAGCGTCTCGATGACAGCCAAGGCGAAACCTGTGAGATGGGCGAGCTGCTCCTCGTTGTCGCTGCCAAAACACGCCGCCATGTCCCCTGTCCACTCCACAGCTTGGAGCAACTGACCAGGGTCTTGCCATTGATCATTGTCTTGGCTCTCAGCCAGGAGACACACCTCATCATCCGCGGAGGGAAGTGGACTGAGGTTCCCCAGGGGGAACGGCACGTAACTCGACATTTGGCAGAGTACCGGGACTTTGTCCAGCGACTTGTGAGGGAAAAGAACGGTCACGTCTATGTCTGCGGCAGCTCCGAATTTGGGGCTACCGTGATGAACAGTCTTGGAATGGGTCAACCGCACCAGCAGCAAGAAGAACAACAAGCACGAGATGTCAATAACGAGCCATACCACGGCAACCACATACAACTACCCTCACCTCCAGCACATTGGAACCAACTGCACCAAGACCTCTTCACCACCGTGAAAGGAAAATATACTTCACAGTCTTCTTCCTGCTCCTCCTGTGCCCGATCGTCTTCGCCCCCAAAAAGCCTCAAACCCCCTATAATCAGCCCCTTCGAACTTGCAGCCCACAACTCCATCACATCGTGCTGGGTCGCCATCGGCGGAACCGTCTACGACATGACGGCCTTTCTAGCAATCCACCCGGGCGGGCCCAAAACGCTACTCGAGTCAGCAGGCACCATTGCCGACGCGCGCTTTGCCGAAACGCACGGCGGGCCGCACGCCCAGGAGATCAGGGGTTATCTCCAGAGCTACGCCATTGGGCGTCTGTCCACAGCTACCAGAAACCATGGCACGCGGATGACCATGGTAAAACTCATCGATGCCCTGGTACGGATGCAAAACGCGCTCACTAATAATAGCGCCTTTGACGCAAGCCGTGGACCAGTGCCCATGTACGTATATAAGGATGCCTTGCTCGTGTTTGCCGATGGCCTAGACGGCGTGATAGGCATCTTGTCAGACTTTGCTACTGACAGTGACGTCTCGGATCTGAGAGACACCATGGCAGACACGCAGGAGGTGTTGAAAGAAACTTTCGCGGCTCTGAAAGACAGGTGCAAGTGTTACCTGATGGCTGCTGAGTCTAACAGCCCAACTGTCCCCTCCTCGACGCTGCTTGAGAAAAGTGAGCTTCTGGTCCAGAGGTTATACGAAAGGTCCATCAAAAAGGTGCATGTGGCTATCAATTCTTGTAAAAAGGGTATTAGTGAGATTGACGCTGAGACGAAGGTGGACAGTCGTGACAGGTCGTATAATGCCTGTGACGATCAAAAAGTTGATGCACTGAAGCGTGTTTTGAAGACGTTTTGTACCAGTCTGAGAGATGTTACTACGGTATCGTCTATTTAGTAGTTTCAAGAAAGAGATTTTATAGACTTTTTGAAACATACATTTTTATGTATCTATTTCCTATTGTAGTAACATATGTATCAGTATAACGTTATGAACTAATAGTTCAATCAAGCATGAAGCTTACCTACGAATGATATTCTGCTTGGATCCTCTTGTGGCGCAACGTACGAAATGTCCTAAGATCTTAGTGATCTAATTGCTGGACGAACCCTGCGATCGCATAGCTTCCAAGCACCTTGATCTCTCGGCCCAACCACTCTTCAGCAACGTCTATGACCACCGCCGCCAGTGCAAGCTCGCGCTGGTCACTAATGACAACGTTTAGACTTTCAACAGGAACAGGTCCAGATGAAGGATTATCTTTAAGTTTGCCATAAATAACATCTTCATCTGCCCCCTGGAAATTTTAATGTTAGAGGCCACCCTAGGTTTAATGACCCAACTATGGGGTATCTTGACTGAACAAGCCATGAAGTCGAGACCCTTCTGCGTCACTAGCCTTAGTGAGACTAAACTTGGAGTCGACCGAAGTGCTGTGATACGCAGCTCAATGAAGGTGGCGGGTGCCCATTAGAAGCCCGGGATTGTAATTCGTGGGCCTGGTACGAAGACTAGATTGCGCGGCAACTGGTGTACCGCTCGATATATGTCGCACATAGAAGGCATTGCATCAAAGTTGTCAATATTAATGTTCATCAGCGTCGTAATGCACACTGGCGCGTCCGTTTGCCAGGTGGTCCTCCGACGCTGTAGGTTCCGCATCAGAGCCAGCAGCCGCGTGTCCATTCGGTTGCCCATCTGCTCGTCTTCCCCGTCCGCCTATAGGTCACGTCCGAGAGACGCGCTTAAGGGAAATATCTAAAGCTTAGATTGGACAATATCGGGCATTACATTTAGTTATTTATTACTTACTAGTACTGATATAGCTAGGGGATCGTTTATTAAAGTAAATATAGAGACTAGCTGGCTTGTATAATAAAGTCTTTTATAACGTTTATAACTGACTCATCCAGTGGGAGTAGTAACTAATATACAGTTTCTACTAGATTAGTTCTAAAAACCTAAGTAAGCCTATAGTTTGAAATAAAAACTTTACTTATCCACTTATATATATTCTAAAGACACTTTATTAATAGTTTATAAAATTCTAAGTAGAGGGTGTAAACCACCCTAGTAGGGTGGGGTTAGGACTAGAGAGAGAAGGGGATTAAGACTATTAGAATTAGTAAGTATGAGGAGATAGAGAAATTCTCTGTAATAATAATAATAATAATAGTAAAAGAAATTAATAGAATGATAATAATAATAATTAATAATAAAAGCAAAAGAGAATAAAATAAGAAAAAGAGAAATATATAAATTAATTGAATAGATAGTTATATAAGTCTAAAAGTCCTAAAAGGCTTTTTTTATATAAAAAGAATATAAAAAATAATTAAATAAAAAAAGTCTAGAAAATATGTTTTTTTTAAAGTATATAGAGAGAAATAAAAAGAAAAGTAAATAATAATAAAGAAAAAACTATAAAAAGGCTTTAAGGCTTTCTTAGGTTTATAAAATGAAGGTTTTAAAGAATATTTAAAAAATAAATAAAAAAGTAAATAAAAAAAACTATGAAAAACTTAGAATTTATAAAGAAAATAAGTCTAAATAGTAAAAAGATTAAAAAAAAAGTTTTAAAAAGTTTTTTTTTTTAAAAAAAAAGAAACAAGCCCTAAAAAACTTTTAGAAAAAGTCAAAAAAATAAAAAGTAAAGTAAAGAGTGTAAACCGCCCTAGTAAAGTAGAGTTAGAGCTAAGAATAGAAGGGGATAAGAGATAAAATTATTATAGTAGTTATAGTAGTAGTTATAGTAATAGTTATTATAGTAATAATAGAGGGGAGGGGGGATAAGATAAGAGAGAGAGAGATAGTTAGTTAAAATAGATAGTTAAGTAAGTATAAAAACCCTAAGAGGCTTTTTTAAATTAAAAATAATAATAAAAAAAATAGTTAAATAAGAAATATAAAAAACCCCAGAGGGCTTTTTTTATATAATAAAAAAAAAGAAAAAAAAAGAAATAATAAAAAAAAATATAAAAGACTTTTAGGCCCTAAAATTAATAAAAAAAACAGTATAAAAGTTTTAAAGAGTTTCTAAGTAATAAGAAAAATAAAAAAAAAATAAAAAATGAACTAAAAACTCTAGGGGGACTTTAGGACTATTATAGAAAAAATAAGTAATAGTATTAGGATAATTAGTAGTAATAAATTAGTCTTTACTATTAATTAGCTTACTTAATAGGCTAACTAAAAGTAGTTATTTAGAAGGCTCTAGTCTATATAAGTCTTTACTATAAAGCCTACTCTAAATAAGTAACTTAGATAGAATATTATTATTACTATAAGTAGAGAGTGCAAACCGCCTTAGTAGAGTAGGGTTAGGGCTAGAGATAAGGCCCTAAGAGCTTTTATAAGTTAGAGAGGACAGATAGGGATAATAATAGAAAGGTAAGGGAAAAAAGCCCTAGGGGGCTTTTATATAATAATAGAGAAGTAAGTAATAGTAATAATAGTAAAAAAGTAAGTAAAAAAAGTCCCATAGAGCGTTTAAATAATAGAGAGAATAAGTTATAAATAATAATAAAAAAGTAAGTAAAAAAAGTCTTAAGAGACTTATTAAAATAAAAAGGAAATAGATAATAATAGTAAAAAAATAAAAAAAAAAAAGCCTAGAGAGTATTTATAAGGCTAAGAAAAATAAAAAACTATAGTAAAAAAATAAAAAAATAAAAAAAAAAGCCTCAGGGGGCTTATATAAGTTAGAGAGAAATTAGTAATAAAGGTAAAAAAAGAAAAAAAAAAAAAAGCCCTAAGAGACTTTTTTTAAGTCTAAAAGAAATAAATAATAATAATAAAAAAAGTTATAAAAAAAATAATAGAAAGTTTACTTATAAGAATTAAAGAAAAATAAATAATAAAAGTAAAAAAATAAAAAAAAAAAGCCCTAAGAGACTTTTATAAGCCTGAGAAAAATAAAAAGTAATAATAAAAAAATAAAAAAAAAAGCCCTAAGGGGCTTTTAAAAACTAAAAAAAATAAATAATAATAATAATAATAAAAAAAAAGTAAAAAATAAAAAAAAAAAAAAAGGCCTAGGGGCTTATAGATAATAAAAAGAATAAAAAGAAAAGTTAATAAAAAAAAACCCTAGGGACTTTTTAAAAGTTAAAAAAAAGAAAAAAAAAAGAAAAAAAAAAAAGTCCTAAAAAACTTTTTAAAGTTAAAAAGTATAAAAATAAAAAAAATAAGAGAAAGTCTTAAGAGTATCTTAAAAAATAAAAAAAATAAAAAAAAAAGAAAATAAAAAAAAACCTTTTAAGACTTTTTTTAGAGACTAAAGAAAATAAAAAAAAAAAAAATAAAAAAAAGTCCTAAGAGACTTCTTAAAAGTTAAAGAAAATAAAAAAATAAAAATAAAAAAAAGCCCTAGGGGACTTTTTAAGAGTTAAATAAAGAAAATAAAAAAAAAAAATTAAAAAAAAGTCTTAGAGAACTTTTTAAAAGTTAAAAAAAATAAAAAAAATAAAAAATAAAAAAAAGTCTTAAAAAGACTTTTTAAAAATTAGAGAAAATAAAAAAAAAAAAAAAAAAAAAAAACCTTAAGAGGCTTTTAAGAGATAAAAAAAATAAATAAAATAAAAAATAAAAGAAAATCCTAGAGGGCTTTTTTAAGAGTTAAAAAAAATAAAAAAAAAAAAATAAGAAAAAACCCCGAGAAGTTTACAAAAGATAAAGAAAATAAATAAAATAAAAAATAAAAAAAAGTTTTAAAAAGCTTTTTTAAAAGTTAGAGAAAATAAAAAAAAAAAAAATAAAAAAAAGTTTTAAGAGACTTTTTAAAGTTAAAAAAAATAAAAAAATAAAAAATAAAAAAAAGTTCTAAGGGGCTTTTTTAAAAGTTAGAGAAAATAAAAAATAGGTAGTGGTTAAAAAATAAATAATAATAAAAGGACTAAGAAAACTCTCTAACTCTAGAGAGAACTAATAATAATAATAATAAAAAGATAAATAATAAAACTATTAAAAGACTTTTAAAAGTTAGAGAAAATAAAAAAAAAAAATAAAAAAAAGCCCTAAAGGGTTTTTTTAACTATTAAAAGAATAAATAATAATAATAATAATAAGTAGAAAAAGCCTCAGAAAGACTCTTAAAAGTTAGAGAAAGTAAAAAAAGTTAAAATTAAAAAATAGCCCTAAGGAACTTTTAAAAGTTAGAGTAAATAAAAAAAGTAATAAATAAAAAAAGCCCTAGGGGACTTTAAAAAACTAGAGAAAACTAAAAAAAAAAAAATAAAAGAAAAAAAGCCTAAAGGGACTTTTAAATTAAAGAGAGAATTAGTTATCAGATTAATACTTAAGGGTATATATAAAATATACTAGTACTATTATAGAGGCCTACTTATATTTTATTAATTTAATACTAATAGTAGTAATAATAGAAAGATAAGTAGTAGTAAAAAAAGCCCCGGGGGGGGGGGGCCCTAGGAGTAGTAGTAGTAGTTAGTAGGGAGTATAAGTAGAGAAGGAGTAAAAAAGAGTAAAAAAAGGTCTAGAGGCTTTTAGGGGTTAAAAAAAATATATAAAAAAGTAAATAATAATAATAAAAAAAGATTTATTAAAAGCTTTTAAGAGATAGAGAGAATAAAATAAAAAAGAAAATAGAAAAAGATAATTACTAAGGGAATTTCTAGAGAGCTTTGTATTGTTTATTTAAAGATATATTTAAAAAAAAACTAGATTATTTATTATATTAATAAAGATTATATAAATAAGTTAGTTAAGTATAAATTAGAGTTTAAAAGATATTAACCTTTTAGCTAGGTATTTAAAAACTTATACTTACTTAACTTTAGACCTAAGTTATATATTATATCTCTATATTAGATAAATAATAAATTAAGGGATAATAATATTATTATAAGTTAGTTAGAATACTACTTTAAAATTAGTTTAATAAGAGATCCTAAACTAGAAGTTAAAGGGTCTTAAATATAGTCTTCCCTTAAGCTAAAATAGGACCTTAGTAGTATAACTAGTATACCTATGTTAAGTGTATAAACTCCTTAATAGTTATGGGCCACTGTGTTGTTTATAGTAATAACTAACTAGTTTAGTCTCTAGTTTATATTATAGGGTTATTAATAGGTGAGGTTTAAGGGGTTAGTTAGATATTTTTATCCTTAAGACTGTATCTATTTAAAGGACGTAGATATTAGGGCTAAAGGCTTAGTATACTATAGAGCTAAAAAAAAAAAATAATAAATAAGGGAGGAGAGAGGAATATATAGTTAAAAATAAATTAGTAACTACTTAGTATAGTTTAACTAAGGATTAGATTTTAGAGAAAATAAGTTTAATACTCTCTAACTTAAAGATATTTAATATTAGATAAGTTGTTTTTTATATAATATTAGTAAGTTTTATACTAATAAGTTTTAAGTAGTTACGAGTCTTATTAGACTATAAAGATTTTCCCTAAAGATAGACTTACTATAAAGAGCTTTCTTTATGTATTATATTAGGATATAAGATACTTAAAACTAATAGTATAGTAAATTAGATAGTATATAGGTACTATAAAGATATATTTTAAACTCTATCTAAGTAATAAAAAAGAAAAAAACGGGGGTTTTATCCTACGTATTATATTATATTATTAATAATAACTATTTTATACTCTATACTTACCCTACCTCTTTTATTTATTTATAAGGATAAATTTTATATTTTTTTTAAATACTTAATATAAAATAGTAAGCCCTGCCCCTCATGCGCAGCGGGGCGGCGTCGCACTGGGGGGCGGCGTCGCAGGCCAATAAGAAGGAGGCGCGCGGGGGCGAGGCGCGAGGGCCCACGGGAACGACGTCGCCAGCTAATAAGGGCCCCAGGGCCGCGTCGCCCAGCCAACAAGAGCCTAGGGCCCCACGGGAACTACATTGTAAGCTAATAAGTAGCTGAGGGGCCCATGGGAAGGAGTGTCGCCAGCCTGTGAGGGCCCGGGGCCTATAGGAACTACGTCGCAAGCTACTAAGGGCCCAGGGCCGCGTTGTCAGCCAATAGGCTCACTGGAACTGCGTTATAAGCTAATAAGGGCCCAGGGCCGTATCACTAGCTAAAGAGCAGCTAAGGGGCCCACTAGAACAGTATCACCAGTCTATAAGGGCCCGGGGCCCTACTAAAACCGTATCGTAAGCTAATAAGGGCCTAGGGCTGTATTACTAACTAATAGGCCCACTAAAACTATGTTATAAACTAATAAGCACCTAGGGGCCTACTAAAACTACGTTATAAGTTAATAATAAGTAACTAAGAGCTTACCGAAACTATATTATAAGTTAATAAGTAACTAAGAGCTTATAAGAACTATATTATAAGTTAATAAAGGCTTAGGGCCTACTAGAACTATATTATAAACTAATAAGTACCCAGAGCTATATTACTAACTAATAGGCCTATTAGAACTATATTGTAAGCTAATAAGTACCTAGGGCTGTATTACTAACTAAAGAGTAGCTAAGGGGCCTACTAGAACAATATTACTAGTTAATAAGTACCTAGGGCTGTATTATAAGTTAATAAGTAACTAAGGGGCTTATTAGAATAATATTACTAGCTAATAAGCACTTAGGGCTGTATTATAAACTAATAAGTAGCTAAGGGCCTATTAAAACTATATTATAAGTTAATAAGTACTCAGGGCTGTATTATAAGTTAATAAGTAGTTAAGAAGCTTACTAAAATAACATTACTAGTCTATAAGGGCCTAGGGCCCTATTAAAACTGTGTTATAAGTTAATAAGGGCCTAGAGCTGTATTACTAACTAAAGAGTGGTTAAGAAACCTACTAAAACTACGTTATAAACTAATAAGTACTTAGGGCTGTATTACTAGTTATAATAAGCCTACTAGAACTATATTATAAGCTAATAAGGGCCCGGGGCTGTATTACTAGTTAAAGAGTAACTAAAAAACTTACTAAAATAACGTTACTAACTAATAAGCACCCAGGGCTGCGTTGTAAACTAATAAGTAGCTAAAGGCCCACCGGAATAATATTACTAGCTAATAAGTACCTAGGGCCTACTAAAACTATGTTATAAGCTAATAAGTGCTTAGGGCTGTATTATAAGCTAATAAGTGGCCGAGGGGCCCACTAGAACAATATTACTAACTAATAAGTACTTAGGGCTATATTGTAAGTTAATAAGTAGTTAAGAGGCCTACTAGAATAATATTACTAGTTTATAAGAGCCTAGGGCCCTATTAGAACTACGTTATAAGCTAATAAGAGCTTAGGGCTGTATTACTAACTAAAAAGTAGCTAAGAGGCTTACTAAAACGATATTACTAGCTAATAAGTACTTAGGACCGCGTCGTAAGTTAATAAGTAGCTAAGGGCCCACTAGAACTATATTATAAGCTAATAAGTAGCTAAGGGCCTATAGAAACTACGTTACAAATTAATAAATACCTGGGGCCTACTAAAACTATATTATAAGTTAATAAGTGCTTAAGGCTATATTATAAGCTAATAAATAACTAAGGGCCCACTAAAACTATATTATAAGTTAATAAGTACCTAGGGCTGTATTACTAACTAATAGGCCTATTAGAACCACGTCGTAAGCTAATAAGCACCTAGGGCTGTATTACTAACTAATAGGCCTACTAGAACTACGTCGTAAGTTAATAAGCGCCCGGGGCTATATTATAAGTTAATAAGTAGCTAAGGGCCTACTAAAACTACATTATAAGCTAATAAGGGCCCGGGGTCGCGTTGTAAGCTAATAAGAGAGAATAATAATAATATAAGTACTCTACTAAGACTATAAAGAGTTTTAAAGAGAACTTCTTTAGTATTAAGAGTATTAAAGAACTAAAAAAGAGAAAGAGAAAACTTTTTTAAAAAAAAAAAAAAAAAGAGAGAGAAAAAGAGAAGAAAAGAGACCTATAAAGACCCCACCCCCCCTAAAGAAAAAACCTAAAAGAAAACTTAAAAATAAAAAAAAAAAAAAAGAGAAGAAGAGAGAGAGAGAAAAAGAGAAAAAGATAAAAAAAAAACCTTAATATTAAGAGTTATTAAAAATAGAATAAAAAAGTATAATACTTATTATACTATTAAGTCTCTAACTTAATATTAAACTCTTTTATATATCCTTATTATAACTCTTTATTACTTTAATACTTTACTCTTTTTTATCTTAGAACGATTATTACTATTACTATATACTATAAATAAAAGTCTATAATACTTCTAACTTTAGGTAGAAATATTACCTTATTATTAATAAATAAATACTCTTAAGTTATAAGTTCTAAAGTAAGATAGAACCTTAATTCTTCTCTAAGTTACTATAACTCTTAGGTTAATAGTAATTTAACCCTACTTAAAGTAAAAAAAAAGTTTCTTATTTCTCTTAAATAAAAGTTAAAAAAACTAATATCCCCTAATAAAATAGATTAACTATTAGTTAAAAAACTTAGGGTTTAACTATTTTATTAGACTATAAATCTCTACGTTATACTAGTAACTCAGACCTAAATACTTATAAAGCTAGGCGAAATATAATAAAGTATTATTTTTTAGTAGATTTTTAACTCTTTATTACTAAGTTACTTAGATTAGTTAGATAAAACTAACTAATATAGTATATAACTACTTAGGTTTATAGAGTTTTATTCTTATACCCCTTAGTCTCTTTCCTCTCTAAGACTAAAAAAATATAAATACTATTATATATAAAGCTAGATAAAGTCTATCCTAGTTAATAATTATAGTACTTAAGAGTACTATTAACCCTAGAAAAACTATAGGTCTCTTATAGTTTAGTCACTAATAACCTAGTAATTAAGCTAAAGAATAAATAGCCCTAATTCTAAAATAAGTTCCCTATAAAACTACTATATATCCTTATACTCTAGCCTTATCTTTTTTAAAAAAAAAAAAAAGTCTATATTTTTCTTTATTAAAAAGTATCCCTAGAGACTACCTATAGTAGTATATAAGTTTAAACTATAGTAAAAAAAGAATCGTTCCTAATTAGACTCTAGGTTACTCCTACCTATTATAACTTAGTTTCCTAAGTTAATAAATAGGCTACTCAAACTAACTACTTAAGCCTACTTACTAGGTTCTTTAATAGATATATATAATTACTAAAACTCTCTCCTAAAATATAACTTATCCTTAGGTAGAAACTACTACTTATTAATTAATACTTTTTAGTATTACTAGTCTCTTAAGAGATTATTCTAGGTTAACTCAGCCTAGTCTAAGGAATATAGAGTAACTTACTCTTAAGTAGTTAATCCTATCTACTAATAGTACTTTTCAGTACTTATAATTCTCTAATAATAGTATAAATAACTATAAACTTTATACCTAAGGGATAAAAACTAACCTACCTAAGGTATATAATTTAGTCTCCTAACTAGTTATACTTTTTAGTACTTTTTAGCTCTTTAGGATTCTTTATATAAAGGTCTCTTAGGGTTAGTAATAAAAAACCCTACTGGCGTTACTATCTAAAGGCTTAATAGTAGTACCTTACCCACCTACTACCTTCCTAAGGCCGGTGCGCCCCTAGATATTACACCAGTCCTACCTATTAACCTATTAAATAATAGTCTATCCTAGTTATTAACTTAAACTTAACTACTATAAAAGCGGCTAGTCCTAAAAATAAAGTTACGAACGAGACAGTCCTACTAAACTAACACTTATAATAACTACCGTATAGTTCTAACCTAGGGCCCGTATTAGGTATTCCCACTAAGTTATAGTCTCCTATACTCTAACCCCCCCTTAGTAACTCTTAGGCCCGGGGAATAGTTTAATACTAACCTAATACTAACCCTAAGTTAGTACTAATACCGGGCGGCTAATAGTAAATATTTATAGTTTCCCTCTAACTTCCCTTTTAATAGGCTGTCCACTAGTCTTAAAAAGATTCTACCCCTCCTTAGGCCACCCCTATAAAGCTAAGCCCCTAATAAACCTAGCCGCTATAATAGTTAGGGTCCATCCCTATAATCTATATATTTTAAACTATATTTAATAAAAGCCCTAGGGTATAGTACCACCACCCTAAATAAAACCTTAAACTACCTTTATAAAACTAAAAAGTTTAATTATTAATATACCTAAGAGTCTAGCCCTTATATATTTTAACTATTTACTATCCCCTACATAAGGCCTATTAAACTCTATTACTAGGATAGAAAGGCCCTAAGATACTTATAACCCAGCCCGTCTTTTATACTAACACTTAAAGTAAAAACAATATAGAGTCTCTCTAAGACTAGAGTAGTAATACTTAAGAGAACTCTATACTTACTAACTCCTAGAGACTAACTCCTATAGACCAACACAGTACCCCTATACACCCCCCGTAACTAAAACTATAATAGTCTTCTAGACTATATAAAAATATATAATAAAATACTAATAAGATATAAAATAAATAAGAAAGCCCCTAAAGTCTATAAGTTTAATAGTCTCCTACCCCTAGTATAAGACTAAGTAATAAGTAGCTATTATTAAGTCAGCATAATAGTAAGTATATAAGTATAATAGTAATACCTATTAACTCCCTATTATACTAACCCTTTAATAGCCCCCACTCTACATATAGAGCTTATAGTCCCTACTTAGCTACTAGACTACTTAGAGTAAGAAAAATAAGTTATCTTACTATTTACTAATAGGTTAAGAGATAAGACTTATCTATACTCTCTATAATAACTTAATAGGCCCCCCTAATCTCTAATAAAATATAAGGCCCCTCTACCCATACCCCTAAGATACGTATATCTAAGAGATAAAAGTTTTATTACTAGTCTTATAAATAGTACCTACCCTACACACTAGGTCTACAGTCCCTACCTAGAGGCCCAGTTAAACTATCTACCTTATAGTCCCTTAGAGACTACCTATTAGTTAAACTATAAAACTTATAAGTTAGATAGTTCTCTTAGGCCCCTCCCCTAGCCCCTTTGTCCCTGTGTAGTACCTCTATTAATACCCCCTAGGGTACATACTATTACCTAGAGAGTATAAAGATTATTAGCTCCCTAGTCTCTTATTTTATAGAAAACTTATTAGTACTACTAGACACTTACTAAACTGGGGGCCTTATACTAACTATAACTCACTAGACACTCACTAAGCTGAGGGCCTCGTACCTACTATAATCCTCCAAACACTCACTAAGCTAGGAACTTTATACTAACTACGACCCACTAGATACTTACTAAGCTAGGGGCCTTATACTAACTATAACCTACTAGGTATTTATTAAGTCAGGAGCCTTATACTTACTATTATCCCTTAAACACTTACTAAATTAGAGGCCTTATACTAATTACGACCCACTAAATACTTACTAAGCTAGAAGCTTTATATTAACTATAACTTACTAGATACTTACTAAGTTAGGAGCTTTATATCTATTATTATCCCCTAAACACTTACTAAGCTGGGGGCCTTACGCTAGTTACAACCCACTAAACGCTCACTAAGCTAGAGGCCTTATACTAACTACAACCTACTGGGTACTTACTAAGTTAGGGGCCTTATACCTACTATAACCTACTAAACACTTATTAAACTAGAGACCTTATACTAACTATAACCCACTAGACGCTTACTAAACTGGGGACTTCGTATAGTTATACTACTCACTACTACTATTAAATATTTACTAAGTTAATAGTAAGTACTATAACTTATACTAAAGTTATAACACTTAACTTATATTAAATATAAATAAGTAAGTCTTAAATTAAATAGATACTTTAGGTAATATCCTAGTGGATAATATATTTTAGTTTTAAAGTTATAAAATAGCCCCTAAGTAGTCGACCTACTATAAGTTTTAGTATTTATAGATTCCTCTATCCCCTTATATACTCTTTAACGTAAAATTAGAGTTAACTTTATAAAACTAAGTTTTCCCCCAATTTTCTATTTCCTAAAAAATAAATTTATATAAGAAAATAAAAAAATTAACTTATAAAGTTAATTACCTTATAACAGCCCGTACGCCTACGAGCGATTAGTCTTAACTTAGAGAGCTTAGAAAACTTTATAGGGTACTTATATTTAACCTTTATAGGGTACTTACCTTACTTTATAGGGTACTTAGTGGGCTTTAGTCCGCCTATAATATTCCAGCCACTAGGGCCGCACAGGGGCGAGAGATATAGTATACTTATAGGGCCGTTCAGCAGCTATTTAGTAGTCTAGTCGTTATATTTATAGTAGCCCTACCTACTAAGAAAAACGCATTTAAAATTTTTAAAACCAGTAGTGGGTACCTTATAGGGTACTTATTTTCACCCTTTATAGGGTACTTATTGTTAACCGTTATAAGGTACTTATTATATCTCTTATAGGGTACTTACTATTTCCTTTATAGGGTACTTATTTTATTTCTTATAGGGTACTTATTTTTAACTCTTATAGGGTACTTATAAAATAAAAGTCTGACTTTAAAATCTCAGCCGCCGTGGCCGCGCGGGGGCGAGAGATATAGTGTACTTATAGGGCCGTTTAGTAGCTGTTTAGTGGTCCAGTCGCTGTATTTATAGCGGCTCTACCCACTAAGAAAAACGCATTTAAAATTTTTAAAACCAGCGGCGGGCGCCTTATAGGGTACTTATTATCGCCCTTTACAGGGTACTTATCGTCGACCGTTATAGGGTATTTATTTTTAACTTTTATAGGGTACTTATTATATCTCTTATAGGGTATTTATTATTCACTTTATAGGGTATTTAGTGGGCTACAGTTAGCCTTAGATATCTCAGCCGCCCGGGCCGCGCGGGGGCGAGAGATATAGTGCTTTTATAGAGTTTTTTAGTAGCTATTTGGCGGTCTAGTCGCTATAGTTATAGTGGCCCCGCCCACTGAAAAAAACATAATTAAAATTTTTAAAACTAGCAGCGGGCACCTTATAGGGTACTTATTTTCACTCTTTATAAGATACTTATTATATCTCTTATAGGGTACTTATTATATCTCTTATAGGGTACTTATTATTCACTTTATAGGGTATTTAGTATATCTCTTATAGGGTATTTATTTTATCTTTTATAGGGTACTTATTATTCACTTTATAGGGTACTTAGTGGGCTATAGTCAGCCTTAGATATCTCAGCCGCGCGGGCCGCGCGGGGGCGAGGAATATAGTACCCTTATAGAGCCTTTCAGCAGCTATTCAGCGGTCCAGTCACTATAGTTATAGTGGCCCTACCTACTAAGAAAAACGCATTTAAAATTTTTAAAACTAGTAGTGGGCACCTTATAGAGTACTTATTTTCGCTCTTTACAGGGTACTTATTATATCTTTTACAAGGTATTTAGTATATATCTTATAGGGTATTTACTATATCTCTTATAGGGTACTTATTTTCACTCTTTATAAGATACTTATTATATCTCTTATAGGGTACTTATTATATCTCTTATAGGGTACTTATTATTCACTTTATAGGGTACTTAGTATATCTCTTATAGGGTACTTATTATATCTCTTACAGGGTACTTATTTTCACCCTTTATAGGGTACTTATTATTCACTTTACAGGGTACTTATTATATCTCTTATAGGGTACTTATTATTCACTTTACAGGGTACTTAGTATATCTCTTACAGGGTACTTATTATATCTCTTATAGGGTACTTATTATTCACTTTATAGAGTACTTAGCGGGCTACAGTTAACTTTAGATATCTCAGCCGCGCGGACCGCAGGGGGGCGAGAGATATAGCGCCCTTATAGAGCCTTTTAGTGGCTATTCAGCGGTCTAGTCGCTATAGTTATAGCGGCCCTAACCGCCAAGAAAAACGCATTTAAAATTTCTAAACCCAGTAGCGGACACCTTATAGGGTACTTTTTATACCCCTCCTACCTTACAGGGTACTTATTTTACCTTATAGAGTACTTATCTTAGCCCTTTATAGGGTACTTATTATTTACCTTATAGGGTACTTATTAGACCTCTTATAGAGTACTTATCTTACCTTATAGGGTACTTAGTAGGCCTAACCCTAACTTAAATAACTTAGCCACTAGGGCCGCCGGGGCGTAAGAAGTATAGCGCCCGTATAGAGCTGTTTAGCAGCCCTCTAGTAGTCCGTTCACTATACTCATAGCGGCCCTAACTACTAAGAAAAACGCATTTAAAATTTCCAGAACCAGTAGCAAATCTCTTATAGAGTACTTATTCTCACTCTTTATAGGGTACTTATTTTTGCCTATTACAAGGTACTTATCTTTACCCTTTATAGGGTACTTATTATTTACCTTATAGGGTACTTAGTAAGCTAAAGTCCACCTTAAATATCTCAGCCGCTAGGGCTGCGGGTGGGCGAGAGATATAGTACCCTAGTAGGGCCTTTCAGTGGCTATTTAGCAGTCCAGTCGCTATATTGATAGCGGCCCTGGCCGCCAAGAAAAACATAATTAAAATTTCTAAAACCAGTAGTGGGCACCCTACAGGGTACTTATTTTCGCCCTTATAGGGTACTTATCTTCGCCCTTTATAGGGTACTTACTATATCCTTTATAGGATACTTATTATTTACTTTATAGAGTACTTATCTCACCTCTTATAGAGTATATAGTAGGTTAAAGTCGGCCTTAGATACCTTAGCCACTGGGGCTATAGGGGGGCGGGAGATATAGTACCCTTACTTATAGGGCCTTTTAGTAACTATTCGGCGGTCCAGTCGCTATATTAATAATAGCCCTAGCTACTAAGAAAAAGGCGTTTAAAATTTTTAAAACCAGTAGTGGACACCTTATAGAGTACTTATCATCGCCCTTTACAGAGTACTTATTTTCGCCTGTTATAGGGTACTTATCTTAGCCTTTTATAGAGTACTTATTATTTATCTTATAGGGTACTTATTAGACCTCTTATAGGGTACTTAGTAGACTAAGGTCCGCTTTGAATATCTCAGCCCCCGGGGCCGCGGGGGGGTAAGAGATATAGTATTTTTATAGGGCCTTTTAGTGGCTATTCGGCGGTCTAGTCGCTATATTAATAGTGGCCCTAGTTACTAAGAAAAAGGTATTTAAAATTTTTAAAACCGGCGGCGGACACCTTATAGGGTACTTATCTTTACTCTTTATAGGGTACTTATTTTCACCTTTTGTAGGGTACTTATTATTTACCTTATAGAGTACTTATTAGACCTTTTATAGGGTATTTAGTAGACTTAGGGTTAGGGTTAGGGTTAGGGTTAGGGTTAGGGTTAGGGTTAGGGTTAGGGTTAGGGTTAGGGTTAGGGTTAGGGTTAGGGTTAGGGTTAGGGTTAGGGTTAGGGTTAGGGTTAGGGTTAGG
>JAOWMA010000365.1:0-48617 GCA_025962755.1 Colletotrichum tropicicola
ACTATTATTAGTCTTTATAGACTATAGTTAACTTTCTTTTTTACTATTTATTTACTTACTTTTTACTTATACTTTCTCTATTTTTATTATTTAATAAATATATATTTAATCTTTCTTAACTTAATATATTATTATTAGACTATACTTTTTTTTTCTAAGAGTTTATTAATAATAAGTAGGGGCTAACTAAGGTTAATAATATATATAATATTACTATTAGTCTTAGGAGATTATTATTAACTTTACTTTTTACTATTTATTTAGCTACTTTTTTATTTAATAATTTATAATAAATATACCTAAAAAAATAAATAACTTACTTTTTGACTATAGTCTAACTTTTTGCTATTTTATTTTCTTTTTACTCTTTTTCTCTATTTCTCTAATCGTCTTGTTCTAAGAGCCTTTTTCTTCGTAAGTGAAGCTTGCATCCCTTGTCTTAAGACACCACCATCACCATTCCATCCTCCCCAAGCCCAACAGAAGCCCCTCATATTCCGGCTCCGACCTTCAGTTCCCCAACACGAGGAAGACACCTCTTCCAAAAGAATATGGGCGATTGGTTTAGGGGTATAACGACCGCTTCGCATGCGGTAGGTCCTAGGTTCGATTCCTAGATTGTCCATCTATCCTTTTTGCTGTTCTTCGCCGGCCATGACCGAGACTCAACAGAAGAGGTGAGCACTGGTGCCCGTGGCGCTCGGGGGGCGTAGTAAGCTGTGATGCGGCCTGGAAAACAATAAATTGACGAGGATGACGGTTTAGTTAATATAAAACTCAAGGCTTAACAGTTCTATGCCAGCGCATGTATGAGTTTGAGATAGGTGGTGGCATTCGGTGCTGGAGAGTTGCAGCTTACAAGTAGAACCCTCGTCCAACTACATACTTACCTTGAATGGATGCGCTCGCTCAATGACATACCAACACTTCAACAAGTTAGACGCCCTAAAGAATCCGACGTCAATTACTGCCACGCACATGGCCCAGGGGCACATAGGACCTTACCCACCACTTTTGAACACAGCATGATCACCCGAGTCTGGGACAGCGATTGAAGAAATAAGGAGATTCTCTCAACTACAGAGGAATTAAAGTAGATTTCTTGGTACACAGCTCACAAAAGAGACTTGGATTGAGCTAAGAAACCTCCCCATTCCATCGTTCCTCTTCTATACACAGGCTATACGCCCACCCCTCGACGCACTTTGGTATTTTCGTCGCGAGTCGTTTAGTTCTTCTCCAGCTCCGCCAGAATCTTCTCACCCTTCTCCTTGGCCGAGGCAAGGTCACCAACCATGTAGAAGGCACCCTCGGGAAGGTTGTCACCCTCACCGCTCAGGATAGCCTTGAAAGAGGCAATGGTGTCCTTGAGGTCAACGAGCTTACCCTCGATACCAGTGAAGACCTGGGCGACGGTGAAGGGCTGGGACAGGAAACGCTGGATCTTACGGGCACGCTCGACGGTGAGCTTGTCAGCCTCAGAAAGTTCGTCCATACCCAGAATGGCAATGATATCCTGGAGGGACTTGTACTCCTGGAGAATCTGCTGGACGCGGGTGGCAGTGTCGTAGTGCTCCTGGCCGACAATACGGGGGTCGAGCATACGGGACTTGGAGTCAAGAGGGTCGACGGCGGGGTAGATACCCAACTCGGAGATACCACGGGACAAGACAGTGGTGGCGTCCAAGTGAGCGAAGGTGGTGGCAGGGGCAGGGTCAGTCAAATCGTCAGCAGGGACGTAGACGGCCTGGACGGAAGTAATGGAACCCTTCTTGGTGGTGGTAATACGCTCCTGCATACCACCCATGTCGACGGCGAGGGTGGGCTGGTAACCGACGGCAGAGGGGATACGACCCAGAAGGGCAGACACCTCGGAACCGGCCTGGGTGAAACGGAAAATGTTGTCAATGAAGAGCAACACTAGAGACTCGTTAGTGGCGCGAATTCGACTCAGTCGCGTTGCAACGGCAACTCACCATCCTGTCCCTCCTCGTCACGGAAGTACTCGGCAATGGTCAGACCAGTAAGGGCAACACGGGCACGGGCTCCGGGGGGCTCGTTCATCTGACCGAACACCAGGGCGACCTTGGACTCGCCGTCAAGCTGAATGACGGAAGTCTCCTGCATCTCGTGGTACAGATCGTTACCCTCACGGGTACGCTCACCGACACCAGTGAAGACGGAGTAACCACCGTGGGCCTTGGCGATGTTGTTGATCAGCTCCTGAATGAAGACGGTCTTGCCGACACCGGCACCGCCGAAGAGACCAATCTTTCCACCACGAGCGTAAGGGGCGAGGAGGTCGACGACCTTGATACCAGTGACGAGAATCTCGGCGGTGGTGGACTGGTCGATGAACTCGGGGGCATCGGCGTGAATGGGGAGTCTCTTGTTGGTCTTGATGGGGCCACGCTCGTCAATGGGGTCACCAGTGACGTTGATGATACGGCCCAGAGTCTCGGGGCCGACGGGGATGGTGATGGGGGCACCAGTGTCGGTGGCCTTGCGGCCACGGACGAGACCCTCGGTACCTATCGGAGAGTGAGCTTCAGGGCCGAAAAAAAGTTTTCCCAGCAGGAATACTAACCGTCCATGGCAATGCAACGGACGACATTCTCACCCAGATGTTGCTGTTGAGACGTGTTAGTTGATGCCACGCTTTTGCTGTGGATATTTTTTTCCGTGTCCGTCTAGGTACGTACCGCGACCTCAAGAACCAGCTTCTGGTCGTTGTTCGTCGTCTCGAGGGCGTTCAGAATGGGAGGGAGCTTGGCAGTGTCGAACTTGACTGCATCCATGTGTCAGCATTGAGGTCGTTGGGATGGAGGCGAGCCCCTTGAAAGATTTTCTCGGTGTTACGGACCATCGACGACGGCACCAATGACCTGTGGGTGTGTTGTTGTCAGTAACCGGCATGGCCCTCGGGTCAACGGAAGGGAGAGATGAAGGCTTCGCGTACCTGGTAGATCTTTCCATCACCGACACCGGCAGTGCTGGCGAATCTGCTGCTCGCAGGGAATCTGAAGGTAGCAGGTCTGATGGCGCGGCGGGTAGCGGTCGCCGCGAAAGAAGGGCGAGCCGCCCGGGCGAAGGAGGAAATGCCGCTGCGGAGGGCCAGTTAGCTCAATTGGGGCCAATTGAACGCGAGACGGTTCATAGAGTCGATCAGGCAGATGGTACGAACCTCTTGAACATCTTGACAGATGAAAAAGGGCGACTTCGGATGGGAGTGGAGAGGTGATGGTTGAAAGTTGGAGGAGGACTTAGGAGGAAGTGAGCAGTTTTGCTCGGAATCTACGCTTCGTCGGTTAGAGCTTTGCTGGGGGCGTCACGTGATCGGATATCGAGAAGGAAAAATTACCTCGTGGCGCTAGTCTCGATTTGAACGAGCTGGTCCCTCCGGGATACACCGGGTCCACGTTCGGGTTCAATTGGAGAACACGACAACAGCGAGCTCCAGCGGTCGCTGCCCTGCAGGAAATGACGGGAAACTTTTTCTCCTCGCCCTCTAGCCTGCTCGAGCATCGCCCGAAATAATGAGAGATTCCACTTGACGTGGGTACTGTGGGTGAATGTCGCAAATGTTGGATCCATTGCCTGGCAATTGTTGCGGCCCCAGGCACCGGGGAAGAAAGAGAGAGAAGCCCAGCAACCCAGGTGCCGTCCGCCAGCACCTGCAACCACCCCTTACGTGTCCCTGATTTCCCCGGTGACGGCAGCCTGTCTCTCTCGACTCCTTACTGCCTTCTCTCCGTCCGAACATCACCAAGTCCGCCCCCGAGCCGAGGCCCTTCAGCCGACAGCGACGCCGCACCCGCCGCAACACTCACCGACAACGGCGTGTAAAACGCGCCAAGCTTCTTGAAGCATCGCACCCGCCGAATGAACAAGAAGCTGTGCGTACCTTAGGTTGTTGGATTTTTCAGTCACCACTAACCGCATGTTCCAATTTTCCAATTTTCGTCGGCTGCATTTTTCGGGTGAAGCGGATCAGTCGCAAAGTCTGCGCAGGTTCTTGCAACTCTTCCGAGTTGTGTATTGCAACATATGTAATTTCGATATCTTACTCCTCAACTCCGTAACAAGCAGATATATGTTCCCCATCATTCAGCAGCAAGCGATGCAGATTATCAGGCGCCGCTCTGACCGGCCTCTCGGTACTGTTCAAAAGTAATCTCCGGGGCCCGCGAACCATCATCGGCGTCCTCCTCCTCCAACCGCTGCTCAAGCTCCAAACGGCCATCCTTTCCCCAATATCCGGCCTTCTCAGTCCCTCTCACGCATCCCTCGGTGATTAAGACGTATGGCATGGGTGCATCGAAGATAGGCTCCGCCAGAACTCTTTCCATCTCCATCTTCAGGCCACGAGCTCCAGTCTCCGACTTGGCAGCCCTTTCGGCGATGGCGAGCAGGGCTTTCCTGGTAAAGTATAAACGGGAAGGATAGGTTTCGAAGAGGGCAGTGTACTGCGCAACGAGACTGTTGCGTGGTTCCGTCAAGATTCTGTAGAGATCGTCCAGAGATAACGGGCTAAGGGCACATATGTTGTGTACTCGGCCGATTAACTCAGGGATGAACCCGAACGCCTGCAAATCTACAGGCGTTGTGAGGTCGAGCGGTGTGTATGTTGACGCCGGCGCACTCGGGTCAACATGGGGCAGATGGGAGAACAACTGCGTTGGCAGGGCATGTTTGTTGCCAGCGAGGCCTTGTGCTGCTCGCAATTCAGAGCCAAAGCCCATGGAAGGCTTGGAAACTCTCCGCACAACAACTTTGTCAAGACCAACAAATGCGCCACAGAACACGAAGAGGATGTTTGTGGTGTCGATGGTGTACTGGTCGACCTTGCCCTGGGGCGGGGTAGACTGCGGGGCCGACGTCGAGCTCGACGACGTGTAGTTGGTCGTGATCGGTGATGCGGACCGTGACGACCGATTGTCCTTGACGTTGACGGTTACCTTGGAGCCTTCAACGAGCTTGAGCAGGGCTTGCTGGACACCCTCTCCGCCAACGTCCCGCCCATTCATGCTTTCCCTCTTGGCTAGCTTATCGAACTCGTCCAGAACGACAATGCCGTGTTCAGTGGCCTTGATATCATAATTCGCTTCGATCAACAGTCGCTCAATGCATGTCTCTACATCCTGGCCGATGTAACCAGCTTGGGTAAAGGAGTTGCAATCGGCTATCGTGAATGGTACATTGAGCTTCTTACTCAGAGTCCTGACGTGTGTTAGGAAAGGCGCGGACAAGCCTCGGAGCCGGGCGGACTTACTCTAGTATGTATGTCTTGCCAACACCGGTGGGGCCGATGAGGAGCAAGTTGCTCTTGTCAATCTTGACTTGAGGCGGAGTCGCGGGCTCCTCGGCCAAATACGAACCGTCGAAGACACTGGACGGATTGTAACCTTCATCCAAGTGCTGCGTAGACTCGGCATGACCTGGAAACTCGTCTTGAGGCCATTCTTCATCAGCCCGAAAGCGCTGGAAGGCGGAGTGACGACTTCGCTGACCTTGAACGGGATGGACGTCCCGCCTCTCATGGACGTCCCTATCCCGAGCATACCGCTGCCTCTGGGCCCTTTCTCTCATGTTTCGTTCTTCGTGGTCTTGATGTCTCCTCCTCCGCACGCCCTGGTAGTGGTTGAAGATTGTGGAGCATATTGTCTTCTTGGCTCGGTCCTGTCCAACGACGTAATCGTCGACGCGCTTCTTCAAGTCTCGAGGGTAGAATTGGGGAACGCCAAAGTTGCTCTTGTTGAACATGGGGCCACGGCCGGAATCGACGGTCGGATCATAGCTGCTTGTGAAGCCGGAGTTGAAGTCCTGGGTGCGCCTCGGTGCGATTCGAGCGACGGGGGAGACGGAGAAGGGGCGTCTAGCTGTCGAGAGGACCAAGCAGCGGGCGCAGGCGTAGGCCGACGGCCTGGCGGGTAGAGGCATGATGCAGGAAGCCCGGGGAGGGAACCATAGCCCGACGCAGGTGTTGACTCCGGCACAGATGTGGTATTGCGTTTGTGTCAGGGCGAGATTGGTGACGAGATGGGAGTCCGGTCACCGGAGGAGACAGACGGTCGATGTCGTGAGGGTGTGGCTGGTTGGCCGGATAAGGCATCTTAGGTCAGAGCTGTCCGCTGTGGTGCGACCCGGATGCGGGGTTGAGGAGCTGGAGCTCCAGCGCTTAGGAGCGGCTAAGATTGGAGACACACAGCTCTCCCAGTCGCCTGGGGATCCCCATGGCCTCCAGCTGCTTTCCCAAAGTCAATGGCGCTGCGAATCTGCAGCTTGCTGCTCTGTCTGTATCGCTGGCAAGCTCTTCTCCCGCATTACCTCCTGTGCGGTCGTGGCTGTATGGGGTGCGTCGAAACGTGAAGCTGTCAGATCTGTGCAGCGTCCCCGGTCTGCGGCTGGGGCACCTGGATCTAGGTAGGTACTGCCACTGCCAGCCACCCCAAGACGAAGTCTTGACAGCAGGCGGCTCTGCGGAATCTTCGTGCCGGGTCAGATCAGATCATGCTCTGAGCAAGAACTTGGGGCAAGAGTTCTCCTGCTAGGTACCTACATGGCATGAAATGGCAGAGAGGTCCGGATCTAACTAATCTCGGAGGAGCGCCCTCGGCCCTGAAGCACCTCACCTCGCTCTTCCTGGTCCCGGCAGTTGGTATAAGGCAACACATGCAACGGTTGCTCATCTTTCTCCGTACCGTCGTCGTACCCTTTCTTTTGTTCTGTCTCGGGATTGCACTTCAACAGCTCGTCTTTTGCGCACCCTCTGTCGACCCGACCCGAACGGACTGGACAGAGCTTCGGCGTGCCAGCCCACTCCAGCGCGAGTTCCCCACCACTGTGCATCTGGATGCGATTCTGAGAAGGTCCACGACGTATCTGTGATGGCATTTGGCACGATAACGACATGGGCTCCACATTGCTGATATTGATAGCTGGTCCTGGCCAGGTACCTACCCTGCTGGCCCGGCCTCCTACTGGCCAGAATATGAGCTGTCGCACCGTGACCGCACTCACCATCAGGGGGTGGTCGCATCAACCTGGAAAGTCAGAACACGGGGGAGCCGAGCGAGTTCCGGGGACCAACAGCTTAGGACGTAGGTAGGCGACAGTCGCCTACAGTACGGATACTCGACCTCAACTCAGCGTGCCATCGACCACCATTTCGGGCGAGCGGCCAAATGCCTCGCCGGATGGCAGCTTATCCGCTGTGATTCGGTCGGCGAATTGTGTTGAGACGCAGGCATGCCTTCAGGGAGGGGCTCCCAGTGGCGGCAGCGTGTTTTTCTCGTTCCTCCCTAGCGTCCTGGGCCTTCCCATGCAGCAATTCTCGTTCAATTGGTCGCGCCATGTCTGCCGTGCGTACCTCAGGTGGTGAGGTAGAGCCCTGGGCCAGGCCACGATGAGAAAAGCTACAGCGCCATGGGCTGGTACGTCTCCGGAGGGTATTACGAGCATTGAGCTGCGTTGCCCCACGACGTCATACCATGCAACACGCCGACTACCTTATACATGAGCTCTTCCCTCTCTCACGCCCCGTGAATTGGAACGTTAAACCATCCCAAGCTCACCCCAATCAGTGCGGGGGAACCGGCCAAACATAGTACCTTACCAACAAGATACCTTCGACACAGCGCAGCCGTCTGCGATTGTTTTTTCTCCTCGCCTTTGCCATCCGCTTCATTGTTGGCGCGAGCCTCGAGTTCAACGTCTGATCGGGATTCCAGACTTCCCCAATTCCTGACGAAATTGCTACCAATCTGCGCATTCCTTGCTTAGCTTCAGACCCCTACCGGCTTAGGTACGTTACCTAGGAAAGGCCTGGATTCCCGATTAGCTCAGGTGCTTAGCTCAGAGCTCCTCCAAGCTCGCCTGCGACCTCAACATTTCACACGCGCGGGGCAGCTTGCTCTCAATTGACCTTCCCTTCACATCACATCACCTTACCTTACCCTGCGTACGATTACTCACTGGGACGCCATCTGACGTGCTGCTGTGTCTGCTAGTCATCGATTTCAATCTGAACCATCGCGGCCCTGCCCCGCACTTGGAACCTTGACCTACCAGATCTTCGTCATTCGACATGGCCACCATTGTCGAGAACTCGTCAAACTCCATTGCCCTCAATGGAAACCACGGTGCCGCGGAGGGCATTCCAAACGATGGCACTGGTGAGCAGTCTCGCTTCTTGGCCAAACGTAGAGCCAATGGCTGACCCCGAGTAGGCGTCGTGAAGCTCGACCCTTGGCTGTCGCCTTTTCAGGAATCCCTCAAGAGACGCTATGCCCGAGCCCAGGATTGGATACAAAGACTCAATGATACTGAGGGTGGTGTCGACAAGTTCTCCCAGGTGAGTACAGCCTTCTTCTTGTTGTCTACGACCCCCCAGCTAAACATACGCCTTGGAAGGGCACCTCAATCTTTGGCTTCAACGTCGACAAGGACAGCAACATTGTCTACAGAGAATGGGCTCCCAACGCCACTCAGGCCTTCTTGACCGGTGACTTTAGTAAGTTGTGCCACCGCGTATACGCCATTCCTGGCTAACCTATACCCCCAAAGACAACTGGGACAGAAACTCTCATGAGATGAAGAAGAATAACTTCGGCGTCTTCGAGATTACGCTGCCCGCTGTTGATGGCCAGGCTGCAATCCCCCACAACTCCAAAGTCAAGGTATGTTTGTCTTTGTGCGTACTGCGGAAGACCCATTAGCTGATTTGCGGCAGATCTCCTTGCAACTTCCCAGCGGAGAGCGTGTTGACCGTCTTCCCGCGTGGATCAAATATGTGACGCAGGACCTTTCCATCTCCCCTGCGTACGAAGCTCGCTTCTGGAACCCGCCCGCGACCGAGAAATATGAATTCAAGCACCCGAGACCGAAGAAGCCTCGCAGCGTACGGGTTTACGAAGCACACGTCGGCATCTCCTCACCTGAACTCAGAGTTGCGACTTACAAGGAGTTCACCCACAACATGCTTCCCAGGATCAAGAGCCTCGGCTACAATGTCATTCAACTCATGGCCGTCATGGAACACGCCTACTATGCTAGCTTCGGCTACCAGATCAACAACTTCTTTGCCGCCAGCAGTCGGTATGGACCTCCGGAAGACCTGAAGGAACTGGTCGACACAGCCCACAGCATGGGAATCGTCGTACTTCTTGATGTTGTCCACAGCCACGCTTCCAAGAACGTCTTGGACGGTCTGAACGAGTTTGATGGCACGGATCACCAGTACTTTCACGAAGGAGGTCGTGGTCGACACGATCAGTGGGACAGCAGACTGTTCAACTACGGCCACCACGAGGTGATGAGGTTCCTGCTCAGCAACCTGCGTTTTTGGATGGACGAGTACCACTTTGATGGGTTCCGTTTCGATGGTGTGACGAGTATGCTGTATCTGCATCACGGCATTGGAACGTAAGCTTGCGATCTGACCAAAATATCGTGCGTGTACTAACGACGTTAGTGGATTTTCCGGAGGCTATCACGAGTATTTCGGATCGGACGCCGATGAAGAGGCCATTGTCTATCTCATGATCGCTAATGAGCTGCTGCACTCCATCTACCCAGATGTCATCACGGTAGCTGAGGATGTGTCTGGCATGCCTGCTCTATGCTTGCCGTTGTCTTTGGGAGGTGTCGGCTTTGACTACCGCCTTGCGATGGCTATCCCGGACATGTGGATCAAGATCCTCAAGGAAGTCAAGGACGAGAACTGGGATATAGGTAATATCTGCTTCACCCTGACAAACCGAAGACACGGTGAGAAGACCATCGCGTACTGCGAGAGCCACGATCAAGCGTAAGTCTTACCTATCACATCTGCCGCGCTTGACTGACAAAAACAGGCTTGTGGGCGACAAAACTCTTATGATGCATCTGTGCGACGCCGAGATGTACACCAACATGTCGACACTAACCCCGTTGACGCCGGTAATTGACCGCGGAATGGCACTTCACAAGATGATTCGCCTCCTGACCCATGGCCTTGGTGGTGAAGGTTATCTCAACTTTGAGGGCAACGAATTTGGCCATCCAGAATGGTTGGATTTCCCCCGTGAGGGTAACCAGAACTCTTTCTGGTACGCCCGTCGTCAGCTGAACCTTACCGATGACCATCTCCTCCGATACAAGTTCCTCGACCACTTTGACCGGCTCATGAACACTACGGAGGAGAAGTACGGATGGCTCGGTGCCCCACAGGCGTACATTTCGCTCAAGCACGAGGGTGACAAGGTCATTGTGTTCGAGCGTGCTGGCGTTGTCTTCATCTTCAACTTCCATCCCAGCGAGAGCTATACAGATTACAGGGTTGGAATTGAAATCCCTGGAAGTTACAAGGTCATTCTGAACACCGACTCCAAGGATGTTGGCGGTCACGGACGTGTCGACGAGAACACACGCTTCTTCACCACTCCCATGGAATGGAACAACCGCAAGAACTGGACCCACGTGTACATCCCGAGCCGAAGTGCCTTGGTAAGCTTCACTCGTGCCTTGGTTGACTCGTTGCGAGAGCTAATTGTATCTAGGTCCTGGGTCTGGAATCACCCATTTCTCAGAACGCTTAGATGCAGTAACCAGATACAAGTACGACGGAGGCAGATTAATCGGAGCTATTACCACGAGAATTACGCAAAAGCACGTCATGTCATTTGTAGAAGCAAACCAAATAGATTTATCATATGATTGGGCTCATTCATTATTCGGTCAATTCGTGTGAGAAGGTGGCTATGGGCATTGCGGTAGTCTCACATAAATGTCACCGTAGCAGCAGCAGTTGTATTGCAAGTCAACACGGCTTGAAATTGAAGAAACAAATGGAAATTTGCTTGGAATTCAGCTCTTTTGGTACAGTATTTACACCAAGCAGATGGTTGTCCTCGAGTCACGTCGCAAGCCCCCCAGCCCATGCCAGCTCTACTAGTCGTTTTATACATGGGCAATCTGCCATGGTCGATTGTGATTGTGATTCTAGAGACAAAAGGAAGGATGGTATCGATTAGTTGGCCTTGGGAGGAGACTGGACCATGCCCTTGCCAGAGTAGCCCTCGGAAGAGATACCAGTGATGGGGTCGGATTTTTGGTTCTGTGAACGGGTGGGTCAGCCATGGGTTCGCTCCTGCGGCGGGCAGATACGCGCCGTGCTGCTCGGCGGCGACGGGCGGGGCAGGGACATACCTTGAGGAACTCGTTGGAAAGCTCCTGGTACTCCTTGGTCATGGTGTCGGGAGGGGGGTTGGCGAAGAGGCGGACGGTACCGAAGATGGCGGCGCTGGCGGCGACGGAGGCGGCAACACCCCAGAAGACGCGGGACGTCTCACCGGGGGCAGGGCCGGCGCGGGGACCGTGGGGACCGAAGGCAATCCAGTAGGCTGTTGAGACAATTTGCGTTAGTTTTTCTCCCACTGTTTGTGACGCAATGCATATGCACAGGGATAAAATGTCCAGTCACATTGGACGGCCGTGCCAATTGGCGTTGCATCCATCTGGGTCGGGTAGTTGGGCAGAGAGCTCCCTCTTTGGGATATATAAATCCAGACGAAGACCCGGGTGCTGTGACGATTGCGGACGGAGAGAGAGTTGCTGTCGAGATAGCTTCTCCCTCCTACCCCCCTTCGGAATATCGGGCCACCCAGAGAGGGAAAAAACGGGAAAATACGCACCGGCCTTCTTCTCCTGGAGGGTCAGCTCCGCCCAGGGGCCCTTCATGCGGTCCCTCAGAGCCATCCAGAGCTCGGCCTGCTCCTGCAGGGGCATGCCCTCCCATCTCTTCTCGATGTTGGCGAGCGTAGGGTTGGAGATGGCGTGGGTGGTGGCGGCGCGGCGGATGACGGTTTGCTGAGCAGCGCTGGCGGCGCGCAGGCCGGAGCGGGCCAGGGAAACGGTCGGGGTTCTGAGCATCGTGTCTTTTTTTTGTGTGTGTCGTCGAGAGGGAGAAAAAAACGCTGGAGGGACGGTCGGAGAGGGGAGAGGCACTCAATTGATGAGTTCGCGGATTGAGTCGACGTCGGAGGGGAGTGGGTTCGTTGGCAGCTTCGAGGTTGTTGCGAGAGGTTCCGTCGAAAGGGAAAAGAGGGTTTTTCTGGCTACCTAGAAGTTCCGGGCAATCGTATGATTGGAATTTCGATTGCAATACGCCGGCTGCGACTGGGTGACTGGAGAGTCACGTGGTATTATTCTGGTCCGTGCGCAAGGTTTCCTTCCAATGGGATCGGGCGGTTCGCCGGGGGGGAGAGGGGGGGACACCCCAGGGGGCATCTCTCCAACAGCGAGCTTCCATTCACCTCGGTGTCTGGGCTGACAGCTTCCAGTGCAGGCTGCTCGGTTGTCGGCTCATACCGAATACCGCCGTTGCGCCGTTGGACCGGGATTTCAATGGCATCAAACTGGAGCTTCGGTTGAGCATCCAAACACCGTTGGAATGGAAAGTTTCGATTCCACTATGATTTATCTCCAAAAGTTTTCCCAATTGACCACTGCGCTTTGTTTCTGAACGGATTCGACAAAAAAACGGCCAAATGGGTGCTGCCAACATGATGCCACTCGAGCGCGAAGCTTACTCAGACTGCATATGCATGCTTGGTTTAGGGCAATTGCTCCGGAATAGCTTTAGTCACTTGAATATGGTTGATTTTGACCTTCTCTGGCAGTCACATCAATATTTTTCGTTACGAATCGTCCGTCTCTCCTCGTCTCGCCTCTATTCCCTGTTCGAGTGGAACGGTTTTTTGGGCCATCGCTGCAATACTGCGACTGCGGAATGGGATCGAGGTGGCCCAAATATCCGCCATTTGTCTGCTGGTATCCGGTAGGTCTTGGCATTTGGTATTTCTCGCTGTCGTCTTGCGCAGGGCCAATATTGATTTTAAAGATATGGGTATCAGTCCAGACCGTTGAGTCTACATGTCGGCCTACAAGCGACGTGGCATCATGGCAGCAGTCACTTGTATAGCCTCGGGTACTGTGTCGCAAGCTATGCTTTTGGTGTCGAGTCCACGCCACTTGTGCTGGCTTGGGATATCGTCTGGCCGTGGACCCGTGATTCGAGAGTCTTCGGTTCGTCCGCATTCCCGGTCTTTTGTTGCTTTGATTCGCGCAGTCTCTGCTGCTCTTCTAGGCCGGGCTTGAGAGTGTATGTGGCTGTCAAGTTCAGTCAGTACCAGCTGAAGGCCAGAAGCCTCCTACGCATGGAGGGGAACGGGCTGCGAACATATGCCGACACCAGCTACCACCGCTACTACGAGCGGCAGGAGATTCCTTGTGATGCTCATGTTGAGGATGCTGAGGAGCCTGAAGAGGAGGAAGGAAAGCCTAAAGACCAAATGCACTGCAGTGCTGCTGAAGCACACCTCCTCTGTATTTTGTAGTCGTGAAGGCGATTGTGATGTAATCGACTAGCTTGAACGTGATGCGACCAGCTGGAGCTCTCGGTGCCCCAGAAAATTTCGGACCCGGCCGCCCGTGCACTCATTCCCCGGCTTAAGTGGCAGGCGTGCCACCGCGACTGCGCGACCCCACCAAACGCGCTTGTCGGCCTGGACGCGTCCTTCCGCACCACACTGCACGCTTGGTACGATACCTTAGGTAAGGCACCACTGCTGTCCGGACCGACCTTCACGCATGCCAATGCTCTGGTCGCCATACTCCCTGAACGCTCCTTTCAGAACTCAAAACACAATGGTTAGTTGTTTATGATGAATGATTTACGCCATGGCGAACTGGAAAGAACTGGGCGAGGTCCCAGATTCGGACGATGAGCTCGACTTCGATAGCCAGGAGTCTGAAGGGCTACCGAACGTCGACCTACCCACCAGCAAGCCCCAAGAAGCCTTGCAATCGACGCAAGCCCCCGAGGAGAGCGTTTGGGACGTTCCCGAATCCTCTCGGTCGACACCGATTGGCGCGTCTGCGCCCCCCGACGCCGTGACTTCGAGCCTTGAGAAGACCAGACCTCCCGCCGATGAGCTGACTTCTTCACCACTGTCTTCGGCCCAGGATGTTGACGAGCTTGCCGAAATGTTCGACCTGAACAGCCAGCCAGCTGTACTGCCTCCTACGATACGACAAACCTACATCACCGACGGGCGCAACGAGTCCCCGGACCCCTTGATGGGAGACGACAGTATATCCACGAGCTATGTCAAGATCACGGCGGCCCCGCCAGAGTTTCTCTTCGGGAACGATGATTCGAGTCTTTCGCGCCCGGCGTTACCGATGGCGAGCCAGGCGAGTAGCGCACTAAGTAGCGTACCGGAAAGTCCACCGGGTAGTCCACCGAAAAGCTCATCGACAAGTCCACTGCAAAATGCACCGCGAAACCAGTCGAGGAGCCTGACGAGAAGTCCGTCGAGAAGTCCGGCGAGGAGCGCAACAGACATTTCAACAAGAAGCGCGCCAAGAATCCGGCCTAGGTCGGAAGTCAGTCAAAGCCAGGCGAGATCAAGCCGAGATGAAGAGGTTGCGAGACAAGTGGCAGCAAGGCGTTACGAGCGCTCTTTCCGTCCTAGGAAACCGATTCAAGAACACCCATATCTCATAGAGAATGCTCAGTATAGCAAGACATTGAAGTCTCACGGCTTACGCCCGATAAGGATGCCAACCGAGCCGGCGTTAAGAAGACAGAGAGGGGAGGACGATTCACAGGAAAATGAGTTTGAAGCCAGCCAGGGAAGCACAGCCGATGTGCAGAATGAGACGACAGATGAGAGCCAATTCAACGGACTTAAAGAGCCGCCGAATTCCAGGCTCCTGCGGACGTCGCTGTCCCCATCTCCAATGCGAACTTCCTCACCCAAGCATAAAGGCGGCCCCAGCAGCCAACCGAGTCTGGACGGAGAAACGGACAATACCAGCTTGTCTGAAAACGGGGACTTGCCTTCAATCGACGAGATTTTCCGCAATTCATTAGCAACTCAATCCAGAAAGAGGCGGAGGCTTACTGGTGTGGACACGTCCAAAACCAGATCGGCAAAGGAGGGCCCTCCAGATGCAACAAGGTCATCCTCGCGTCCCACCTTTCAAACCTATGACGATATTTACGGCAACCTTTCCTCTCCATCGTCGCAAGCTCAGATCACCGCCAGTGAACCGAGAGCAGACTCCGTGCCATTGCTGGAAGGGAGTGAGGAAGGGACCCCTCTTGAGAGAGACGAACATTACCTGAGCGAAGATGATCCCTTCTTGTCTCCAAAGAGGCAGCCTTCTGTCGCGGCGAACCTTGAAGTTGTTGACATGACAATGGCGGACGTATCCGACGACGAGGATAACAACATGGAGGCTGGACTCGGGGACGTCGCCGCCATTTCTGGACCAGAGTCTGATGATGGGTGTAAGAGCAGCTCGGAAAGCGGATCAGAAGCCATCAGAAATGTTGGGCGAAGGATTCGAGGAGTTCTGCCAGCATCCTGGCTGAGACTTGACCAGCAAACTGGTCGACCAAAGCCAACCCAACAGCACCACCAGGAACGGTCGCCTGAGAAGTTACAGAGGCGAGGGGTTGCGGTGCGACGCATCGGTCGTTCGACGTCCACAACAGCAGCTTCATTTATGTTCGACGACTCGGATGACGAGGCTATAGCACCGCCAAAGCATACACGCAATGTCCCCAACAAAGATGCTACGTTATCTTTGCAGCAAGCGAGGCAACAGGTTATCGAAGTCGACGACAGCGACTCATCTGCAATGGAGGACAATGACATTGATCACATGGCTCCGAGTCGGAAACGCCAGTTGACCCTTAATGAGTCCTTTCGACCGCCAGCAAAACGACAGAAGAAGGGCACATCAGCCCAGAGTGCTCAACCCAAAAAAGCGAGGAAGGAACAGACAGCTGCTGGGCGTCCCTCACGGCCTTCTCGTCTCGATCCTTGGGTGAAAAGCGGGAAGCCAGCGTCCCGGACTGCCATTAGGGCGAAAACGCCTCCACGCTTGAGTATCCTGGATGTCATCGAACCAGACGCACCACGTTTCCTCAAGATTGCTGCGCGGAAAGCTCAGACCAGACGTCACTTGGGAAGGACCAGCCCTTCGAACAAGAGTATTCGTCTAGCGACTCGAAAGGACAACATTGACGCTGGCACCGTGTTGCAAAGGTGGAAAGGAGGCAAGATTCGTCCTCGCCAAGGACTGCAACGCAGCAGCAACATGGCCAAACCTACCGGCAGGCCCCCGCTCACTCAACTCTCATCCAACGTATTCTCGCGAACGCCAGCGACCTCGCCCCAAAAGCGAGACGCCACTCAAGCTACCAGAGTACATCGCGAAGAGGTCGAATTTGCGACCCCTTCGCCCAGTGCTCGTCGTGCGGCACGCCCGTTCTCCAGGCAGCGTTCGACTGCAAGTCAATGCGGGCATGATGTTGCCAGTCGGCCAGCTCAGCTCGAGACGGATCTGAGTGAGCAGCCGGGAAGGGCTGGTTTCCATGCTAGGAAACGGGCGCTTGATGCTCTCTTTCGTCGAAGCCATTCTCAGTCACTTTCGGCGAGGAGTATTCATTTGGACTCTGTTATGGACGATGTATGCTCCGTTGTCTCCGATCAAACTCTGACTACGAGAGGGTCACCTGAGCCTGCTACATTTGATAGACCTCGCCTTAAACGCCCGAGGAAGCCTCCTCAACCAATCCGCGTCGACGTGGCCGCACCTCGCTTCCGTCACGCAGACGATCCGCTGCCAACAACGGAGCCCTTTACTCCCGTTGAGACGCCCAAGATAGTATTTGACGACGGACAACTACTTGGACTTGGTCCTTTCGGCACACAATACACCCAGCATTTCGAGGTCTTCCCGCTTGACCGTGGGGTGTACTTTCACGAGACAACGCTCATCGGTAGTGGCCGGGTCGAATCTGCCGTCAGTGATCAGCTCCCGGAAAAGTTCTGGCAAGCTCGCACCCGAGTGTCATTTCATTTAGGCGAGCAGGTTCTTCGATGGGATGTCTGGACCGAACAAGTCTCTTCGGAGTTCGGCATCCTGATGGATGGATTGCTAGAGCAAATTCTCACATCAACGCCGACTGGGTTCAACACCAAAGACGTCACGCGTTTTGTACTCGACTATGTGCAAAAGTCGATGAGTTTCACAGACGATGCGGGTGCACATTCCTTCGTCACTCGCCTCGTCGAAGTGACCCGGGCCTTTTTGAGCCGACTGGAAGCGGAACCTCATCTGGACGCAGAGAAACGCATACAAGTTATTGATGCTCTGTCGAATCTTCTCCTTATAGTCTCCGGCGGCGTTCGACTTTGCCAAAAACACACAGCTCTGATATCGGAAAGTTTTACCATGGAGAACGTTCTCGGGAAAACAGCCGAAGCCTTGGTGCGGATTCTTGTCGAGGCTGGACTGGATGATGTGGCACATCTCTATGACGATCTTCAAACGCTTAGATACCGTGAGCGTGGGATTCGCTCCGATAAGGCTATTCCACACGCATGGGTACTGTTAATGAAGGTTTTGGAAAGCCTCAAAATGCCTAGAATGGCTTTCTGGGACATCACGTACTCGCGTCTCATTCCGTCGACCGTCATCAGGGGAACCGATGCCCAGGAGCTTGAGCAACTATGGAAGAACATGTTCACCCTCTTACCGTTGTGTGAGTTCGACAACTTGGGCGTTCTCATTGCCGACAGAAGGCATGAGGCCCCTATGGAAGGCTGGGCCTTGCCCCAGCAGGTCTTGAAACGCGTCTTCCAGCTCTACCGCGACAATCCTCGCCAGTCACCCAGCTTCAACGATTACTGCCGGACGCTTGTCTCCAGATGCCACTATTTGGTCGATCAATGGGGCTGGCGAAAGTGTGGCAGCATCATTGGGACCATTTTCGACTTCTTCGGTTCACAGAATCTATCTCATTTGCGGAACGAGGAGGCTTTCCGCTCTGCCCGATTCCTGGACAATCTTCATCACGGCCCATCCCTTAAAGTTGAGCCAGAGGATCGCTGCTTCCACATCTTCCTCAAATTGGTTGCTTTGGTGATCAAGAAGCTGCGACAGGCCGGCTTGGTCAAGGAGATACGGAACCTGGTGACTCGCACATTGCCCAATCATGACCGGCAATATTCCAAGGAGCATGACGTTCACCAAAACGACCTGGCCGCTCTCAGGAATCACCACGATCTCCTATGCACCTTGTTCTGGGCGGCGCCTCCCGACATACGGCCCGGAATCCACAACCTTGAAAAATTGGTGATACCTGCTAGTTCTCATAAAGAAGCTTGCCTGATCAACTTACGAGCTTGGAATCAACTCGCACGATTCGTTGTGCACGAAGAATCTGCCGTATCCTACCAGCCCTTGGCAACCTGGCAAGCCAACGTCTTCAAGCAGCTCTTGGATCAATACAACTCTGCCGCCAGGGACATTCAGCAACAATTTCTCGCAATGTCCAAGGATGCTACTAATGGAATTAGCGAAGATCTCATGAACTCCATTGTAGCAAGCAACAAAGCCGCTACCATGGAGATCATGTTTTTCTCCGTCAAGTCGTCTATGGATGTTGTGCAGCACGCGGGCAGTCTTGAATTGGCTAGGCTTGCCTCGAGTACTTGTGAGCAGCGTACGCAACGTTGACAAAACGGCGGCTAACCGTTTACAGTTCAACTTCAGGAAGTCTTCCAGCATTTTGCCACATTGCCGGCCGATTTTCCATCAACCCTTCTGCAAGCTTCGTTAACTACCCTCGAACGCCTCCTTGCTCGCATCGAGACCGTCTTTAGCGAGGCTGAAGACAGTCAAGATAGCATGGCATCAAATACCGTCGAATCGGAAGATGCCATACTCGTAAGTCAGATCCATCTGTCGGTTTACAAGCCTAACATCAGCCTAGATGCTCGATCGTGACCTGGCTGCTGGGTTCTTCTCTATGGCTCGTTGCATCTTATCCAATCAGGCTGCAAAAGGCAAACCGAATGTTATGTCTGTATCTCATCCTTGCGCTGAGCAATGTATCATTGTATCTGGAATCATAGCTGGGTTATTCGTCCGCTTCCAGATGATAGTAAGTCGAATCACTCCTCAGTGAGAACGCACACTAAGTTTTGCAGCGTCTCTCACAGGTTTTCAAACGAGGCAAATATGCCTTGTTTGAAAACTTGCCAAATAAGCTCAGTTGGGGCCAACGGTATTATCTACCACTGTTCCTCTCGACTCTTGCGCAGAGGGGGGCAGCGATCGATCTAGCCGTAAGGATAATCGAAAACTAGGCCCGAAACTGCTCGACTAACAAGTGACAGGATATGGGGATCGACACCTTGCAATTGTGGCTACTAGTAGTCGTCCAACCAAGTCATTGCCTCAGATTCGAAAACCAGTTTGGCCAACAACTACAACGCGAGGGTCACCCCTTCGTTCCTGAAAAAGCCGTGGGGCTTGTCGTCAATCCCAGTTACCTTTCCAATCGGGATTTCTTCGAATGTGGGTGCTTCCGACAAGGCTCGAGACAGCTGACTGACGAGAGTAGATGCGATGAAATGGATGCGGCAATCTCTGCAGGCAGCCAACGCTGCTATGAAGAAGGAACTACTTGCGGGCTTCTCCAGAACTTTGGAAAACGTCATGCAACAAATGAGGACCGACCTCCAACTTATGACCGACTCACCAGAACATCCAAACTACGTCAGGTTCGTGCGTCACATCATTTCCTTGATCGCAACCTACGGCCCAGATATGTGTGCAGTCCACCAATTTTTCAAGGAGGTCAGCAAGGAATACTCTCCGCCTGATGAGGATCCGCAACTCCAAGTAGCGGTAATACTGTCTTACGGACTGAGGCTTGCAGAAGGCGATCCACAGACCGCCAGCAGACTGTTCTACGTCCTCCTCAACTATTTCAAGAAAGCTCTCCAGCTTGGGAAACTGCCGCGCGAGGTTTTGTTGTTGAAGGCGGCCATGAAAGATGACGCTGTCACGGCCTTTGTCATCAAGATGCTCTCGGCAGTCCTACATGCCACTTTGTCTTGTCACGAGGCCTACGCGCTGCTCGACGTCTTCTGCGACGCCCTGTGGCTTGTATGGAATGGTTCGGCGATGGCCCGCCAATTAAGCGAAGGCACTCTCACCTCGCTTTCCAACCTTCTCTCGTCATTTTTGGCATGGGCGGCGTCTGTGAGAGGCACAACCCTTTGCGCAGAGCACCTTCACGTGTTTAGGAAAATCATCTGGCTTGTCAACGCCCTCCAACCGGCTATCGAGTCCATCTCTCTGATGCCTGTGACTGCCAGGGGATGGGACGACCTAATGGGACACCTAGACTGCTTCAGCATACTTGTTGAAGGAGCGAAGGAGCATCTCGTCGGTGAGCTCGACAAGTCTGAAACACCATCATTGTCCCCCGCGGCGCTATTTCGTCGTGTAAGGGCGGCTGGGTCAGACTTCAAGATTCAGGATGCCAACCTTATTGGCTGGTCTGAAGCCATCGCGAAGGACGTTGAAAGGAATTGGGTCATCAGGGGACCGGTGTGGACTGTGCCAGGCACCTGCCGCGAGGTCACATCGACACAGTCCACGCATGGCACGGCGGGACCCGACTGGAACATGCAAGAGCTGGTAGTTAGCTTGCATGATCAGCTCCGAGTTTGGACTCTGTGGTGGTCTAAACGGAAAAGAGAACCTGGGGAACGGGAGGACTTTGACTTTGAGGGCTACGTGATGTTCTGATTACTGAGTAGCTTCGCGGCAGTGGTACATGGACACCCAAAGGATGGCAGCAGCAGTTAAGCATCAGATGATAATTCGGGAGATGTGAAAACGAACGAACTCAATATACACCGCCCAATCAAATACTATCCCACCCTTGCTTAATTTGACGTAATGACCCAGGTTGCAAATGGGGGGCAGGTTGGTATCGTGATCCGCCTCGGTGTGGGGGTCGGTGAGTTTCGGTGAAGACTCTGCCGAGATTCCGCCGCTCTCACTAAGCATAGCGCCGGCACAAAGAGCTTGACCAGAGAAGTGCCTCTTGCCCTCCAACGACACCGCCAATTGCTGGCATACTGCTCCTGGTCATTCCGAATGCATACAATAGGGCCTCGGGCTCTTGCCTCAGCCTCCCGAGTCTCTGCGTCGTCAAGGTTAGCCCTTTCGATCGCCCACCGCCGCCAGTGTCGACATTTCCACCCGTCTTTCAGGTTAGGAAAGGCCCCAGCCGAGGGCGGCAGCGGCGCAGAGGACGGGAAGCCACCAGAAAAGCCTGCCGGCGAGCAGGACGATGGCAACAGAAACCAAGATGGAGTACGAGCCGAATCACTCGCGTCGGAGTCGGCTTTCCGCCGCTCGAGAGGCGGCGTATTTGCTTCCGCAAGAGCGCGCACGTCTAGGTCGCGAGTCGCAGACGAACTCCCGCCCGTGAAGCTGCCGCAGAGCTTCCTCGACGGCAACGTGTCGCTCTATGACCCCGAGAACCGCATCAACACCCTGACGAATGACCTGTGGCACCACCGATACATGGGAGCCCGCTGGCATGATCTGCTGTGGAAGGATTTGGATCTGGTCTTCAGCCATGCCTCGTGGAGCGAAGAGAAGCTGCAGAGTGCGCTGCGCGGCTTGCGCGAGGGCAAAACCGAGCCCATAGAGAGGAGAAATCGGATCCTGGCCGAGGCGTCGCAGTGGTTGAGCCTGTCTATCGACGAGATGCGGTCCTCGAACAACCTGCAGAGCTCGCGCGAGCCGCTTCCGACGACCGAGTTCGCCGACATGCTTCGCTACTCCAACAAGTTCGTCCTCTCCAATATCCTGTCCCAGCACACGAGGGATACGACACAGGCCGATCCTATACAAGAACAAGAAGCCAACCAGGACGGAGTCCTGCAGTCGCTCGTCGGGCAATACATTGAGGAGGGACGGCCAAGGCCGAGACGCGACGGACTACGGTTGTTCGACCCCAGAATCCGCGGTGAGATCGTCACGGCTGTACGCGCGGAACTTGCGCTGCAGCCAGACGCGATGCTGGCGGCAAGAGAACTCAAGAGGCCCCTCACGGTTGTGAACATTTCAAATTACACTGGCCGAAGCCATACGAGGAAGCTTATGAAGCACGTCGCTTCGTGCGCCGAGGCCGATTTGATTCACCTTGACGCCCAGGATTTGGCCATGCTCGTGGGCAACTACTTGGGTCAGGACTGCGCCTATGCCAAAGGCTCCATCTCTGTTTTGGGATATCGGACCGCTGAGATGAACGGGCGGCTGGCCAAGACCGAGGAGCCGGCCAAGCCAAGCGACGAGGAGCTATCCGAAGGCATCGAGGCGGCCTGGTTGAACATTCGCGAACCCGGAGTAGGCGGCAGCCCCCTAGATGAAGAGCTTCAAAAGATCAAGGACGGCGCCAAGGACTACGTTCTTCCGTCCGTCGACCGCTGGGAGAACCTAAAGATCAACGCTGTATTGGAGGAGATCACCAACTCCGCTAGCAGGGTGTCGTCGCAGCCTGATCGTGGTCTCATCATCCACATTGACGACTTCGTTGAGCTCAACATGACGCTCGAGGGAGCCCTGATCGTGGGCAGGCTGCGGTCCATTGTTGACAACCTGTGGCGGGGCGGCAAGAGAGTCACCCTCGTCGGCACGTCTTCCAACGAGAACCCCTCGGAGCAGTATGCAACAACGCTGAAAGATATTGCAGCCGAGGAGTGCCTCATTCCTCTTCCGTTGAACTTCCAGAGGATAACCAACGCCAGCAATACCAAGAAGATTTACGAGGCCAACGACTATTTGCGAGAAAACCTCCGCAACATCGAGTACATGATGAGGACGATAGCTGGAGACGCACCCGACACGAGCAAGCTGCGTATTGTCGGTGTGTCCAAGTCATCGCCCCCACAGTACCTTCTCGACGATACAGAAGGGTCATATATGGAGGTGTCTTTGATCCCCCGCGTCCTGGCCACCTCCATTCTGCCGCTCTCCGATGTTTACCACATTACCCGCCTGTTCTACGCCTGCCAGGGCAGTGTCAGTCCTGAGCAGGCTTGGCGCGTGCTCTTCGACGTCGTCGAATCCAGCAGCTATAGCACCGCGCAAATGCACAGGCTCCAAGACAAGCCGATGCGCTCCAAGCCCTCGGCTACAAACTCCGAGACGCAGCGCCCCGAACCCGAGAGGCTCCGCGTGTCGGGCAACTACAACGACTACGAGAAGAAGCTGCTCACCGGCCTCGTCAACAGCAATGAGATCAAGACCACCTTCAATGACGTCCACGCCGACCCAGAGACCAAGTCCGCCCTTAAGCTCCTGACGTCGCTCTCCCTCGTCCGCCCCGAGGCCTTCACCTACGGCGTCCTCGCCACGGACAGGATACCTGGCTGCCTCCTCTACGGGCCGCCCGGAACCGGCAAGACGCTCCTGGCCAAGGCCGTCGCCAAGGAGAGCGGCGCCAACATGCTCGAGGTCAGTGGCGCGAGCATCAACGACATGTACGTCGGCCAGAGCGAGAAGAATGTCCGCGCCCTCTTCTCCCTCGCCAAGAAGCTCTCGCCGCTCGTCATCTTCATCGACGAGGCCGACGCCCTGCTCGCCGCCCGTGGCCAACGTAACCGCGCCGCCCACCGTGAGACCATCAACCAATTCCTCCGCGAGTGGGACGGCATGAACGACACCAAGGCCTTCATCATGGTGGCCACCAACCGCCCCTTCGACCTCGACGATGCCGTTCTCCGCCGCCTGCCGCGCAAGATCCTGGTCGACCTGCCCCTGCAGACCGACCGCGCCTCCATCCTCCGCATCCTGCTCAAGGGCGAGACCCTCGACGACTCCGTGTCGATCGACGACGTCGCCCGGCAGACGGTGCTGTACTCGGGCTCCGACCTCAAGAACCTTTGCGTCGCCGCCGCTATGACGGCCGTACAGGAGGAGAGCGAGGAGGCGGCGCGGCACACCGGCCCCGAGCCGTACGTCTTCCCGCCCAAGCGCACGCTGAGGAAGCACCACTTCGACAAGGCGCTCAAGATGATCGCCGCCAGCGTCAGCGAGGACATGGACAGCCTCAAGAGCATCCGCCGCTTCGACGAAAGGTACGGCGATGTGAGGTCCAAGAACAGCCAGAAGCGTCGCGGCATGGGTTTCGGCGTCATCCCGACGTCCAACGACGCCGAGGAGGCCAGGGTCCGGCAGGCTGTTGTGTAAAATCTTTTTCCCCTAAAAAAATTTGTCTTGTCTAGTTTTCCTTTGCTGACAGTTTCCTTTTTTTCACTATTCCGGTCCTATTCTTTGCTGGAAAAGCCTCCTCCGATTAGAAGAGGTGTGATTTTTTTTTCGTTTCATTAGGGGGCCTGTATGACTTTTTTAACGCTAATGGTCCCGTCGTTTAAAAAAGACCAAATCACCTTGATAGAGATTCAGGGGGAGGGAAATTGACGGACAGACAAGACGACTGTATCAACATCAAGACCTGTCCAGGGTAGCACAGCATCAAAGGGGGGTTTCCTAGAGAGTGTGAAAATCTTAAGGGAACCGCATGGGCTACGACTATCCGCAAGGTAGCATCCTTGAAATCATAGAGGCGTTTTCTACTTGTGTGACCTTGGGAGTGTTACAATTGCATTCTTGACCTGGTGAACTACTTTCGTACTCTACTATTACTGCGACGTGCTTCGCTATTTTTAAAATGGCTCCTACCTGTGGCTGTCACAAGAAACATAGAAGGGTTTAGCGGGGGAAAAAATAGTCTCTTCTCGTTGTGTGATTCCTATTGCTACAAATGCCCTAATGGCTCTTGACCGGCTTCCGCGGTAATCCAAACTCAAGCCTCATGCCTCCGTGGTCAGCTGCACGCCCTCGGCCGCGAGAGCCCTCTGGTAGTCCGCCTGCGCCTTCTTGAGCGCCTCCAGCGTGGGCTGCATGACCTGCAGCACGGCCTTGCGGCCGCCCTTCTCGTGCTCCGGGCGCCAGCCCCTGATCTTCTTCCCGGTCGCCTTGTAGTGATCCATAATCTCCTTCTTCTTGGCCCGGATGATGTCGTCGCGGGCCTTCTCCGCCTCGTCGGCGACGGCGTGAATACGCTCGGCGGAGCGCTTGAGCGACTCGACAAGGTACTGCAGCTCGTTGGCGCGGTCCGGGTCGCCCGAGAGGAAGGCGTTCCAGAACTGGTGCAGGAACTCGACCGTCGTCGCGTGCGTCAGCTGGCACCGGTCGGCGATCTCGATGGGTAGGCCCATGGGTCTGCTCGCGTCCGTGGCGGTGTCGCCATACTTCTCGGCGCGCCGCTGGCGGATGCCCGCCATGATGTCCTCGCCGGCGGCCTTGCGTGCGGCGCGGGAGCCGACGTGCGGCCGCCTATGGCCGGCCGCCTCTTCGTCGCTGTCGCTGTCGTCGTCGATGCCGATGCCCGCGCGGAGGTTCATGCCGTTGGCCTCGTCGGCCTCGATCATCTCGAGGTCGGACTGCACCTCGAATAGCACGTCCGAGGGGACCTGTTTGGCAAACGCCAGGGTGTTTGCAGACTGCGCGTCCTCTTTTTTGGAGAAGAAGCGATTCTGCTCCTTGACGTTGAGGATGATCTTGTTCTGCTGGGCGTCGCCCTGCAGGTCACGGAGGGCGAGCTCCTGGAATGTCGAGTCCTCCGGCCCCGCCGCCTCTCCCCTGTCGTCCGCGGGGGCTACGTTGGCCAACATCCTCTCGCTCAAACTGTTGAGGGTGTTGACGATGGGCACGTTCTTGCGCGGACGCATCTCGATGTCCTTTTGGTTGCCGCTCCGGAAGCCACCCTGGTTCTCCTCGTTGCCGTGGATGTCAATAATATGCGGGACGCTCTGGGCCATGCTCTTGCGCTGGAACATGGTGGTGTTTTCGCTGGCATCGTGGCTGTCGAACAGCGCGTCACGGCGGATGCCTTCCTTCTTCTCGTCGGCAATTCTGTCGCCCTTCAGGGTGCGGAAGAGCTTGCTCAGGAAGAAACGCGACCAGAACTCGCTCTCGGGAACTTTGGGAACGTTCTCGTCGTACAGCCGCTTGACGAGAGGGTGCTGCGCCATGATAAGCTGGACCATCTCGACCGTGATGTCGAGCTTGAGCACGTCGTTCTCAAGGCGCGGCTTGATGGCCGGGAGAATATTGTAGGCGCCTTTCTGCTGGTTAACCTCGATAGCGTGGGCCCGCAGCAGATTTGTGCGCGTGGACCAGAACTGCGCGTTGAAGGCGGCGTCTGAGATGGATTCAGGCTTTGTCGCGCGCGCGTCCATGTACGTTTGGTGGAGGGTGCGGTCCTTCTTCATGAGGGACTGCTGCAACTCGATGTCACCCTTGAGTTGGGCATCGTCGAACCAGCGGGCGTTGCTCGGCTTCGAGTTGACGGAGCTGGCGAAGGCCATGGAGCCGGAGCTGCTTCCGCCGCTGCCAGCGGCGGCACCGTTCGTGCCATTCGCGCCCGAGTTTGGGGTCCCGGCCGGCTTGGGTACGTTTGGGTCGCCGGAGCGGATGTCGGCGAGCAATCTAGACAAAAGGTCTTTGATCGCGTTGGCTTCGGACCTGGCATCTGGTGATGTGAAGTGGAAGAGGTACGGCACCTGTTCTGTGGCGTCGGGGGGCTTCTCAAAGATCTTGAGCATCACCTTGGCAGCAGTATCTGGTGTCTGCTGTAAATCTGTCTCTCGGTTAGCCAACTGGGCAACCCTATGAAGGCCATTCATTGGTCTCATGCAGACTCACTTGTGATGTTAGCAAGCGACAGAGAGACGGTCGGCGGGCCGTTGCCGGGTGCTGGTGTCCAGATGACGGACTGCTGGTCCGGCGTCATGGTCAAGACTCCATCCTTCTTCTTGAACGCCGCCCGGCCGGACGGGATCGCCATTTTTGCGTTGACCGATTTATTCAGCAGACTCGATGCACCATAACGCAGTGTGTTCCGCTGATCATCACTATCCGAACAAGATGATGTCGCCTTGCCTGGAGTGAGGCCTGGAGTGCAAGGGTCGACCTGATGTGTCAGGCGCGGCCGCACTGGCCAACGCGCGGTCGTCAAAATTCGTCTAGCGATTGCCTGTCCCGACGCAATCAATCTGTTCAGAGGGAGTGGCGCGCGTTGATGTGTTTTGACAATCGAACACCGTCTTTCTTGAATATGAAGACTTGAGGTTCAATCTACAGCCACAGAGTTGAACAGGTGCTGATATTGCCTGGAGTGGCGCAACGCCAGGGTCTGCCAGATGGTGCCGCCTGGCAGTATCCGGCTGACTTGCATTGCTTTTGACCAGCTAGCTGCGAAGTAATCATCCCTTTGACACCAACGACAACAGATTGTGGTCAGACAGGAACTTTGGAAGTCACCGACTTGACACAGTGGCTATGCTTGTCCATTTTACAACGATCGTGGAGGTGCGTGTTGCTATCTATTTTATCTGACTTATTTTGCCTGCCAGCCAATTCTCATGCCAAGAACCAGTCCTGGAGATCAATGTCAACCTCAACGCCGAAATCACAAAACCAGACTCATTCCCAAGTCTATGATGCTTGTCCCCGCGTATCTCATACAGGTCTCGTAAAGATGTCGTGGCCCTCTTGATACATCATCCAAAGGGCAGAAGAGTCGTCAAGACCCTTGGTTTAGATGTGTCTGGAGCGGAAGCGACGGCTGTGGGCTCTCTTGTGGGATCTCTTCTTAGCCCAAGTGACGAACTCGGTAGATCCGGAAACACATTTGGTGCCCGCAGCCATGCTCATGATCACCGACCACTGTCCAGAAGCGCAGCGCTGGAAATGGGTACCAGCAACGCAGAGCCACTGGCCCTCCTCCGTGCAAGCCAGACCAGGCTTCATGGCGTTCTGGGCGTTGTCGCCGCCAGGCGGGGTGAGCGTCGGCGTCGGAACAGACGGAGCGACAGGCGTTCCCGCGGCCGCAGTGGTTGGAGCAGCGTTTCCAGGTCTGCTGATGGTGACGAGTGTGGTTTGCGGCGTTGACTCGGACTCGTACTCACAAGAGACGCTGCTGGAGCTTGGAAGCGGGATGAAAACACCACCAGGGCTGAAAGAGGTCAGTATCGTGTCACCTGCAGCAAACAGCCTGCCAGAGGCCGAATTGAGGGGGCTTACAGAGAAGAGGACGGCGCGGGGCCTCCAACTGCGCGAGAGGTCGTCGGCGCATAGCTGGGCTGGGGAACCACCTGGGAAACGGTGGGGATCGGGGCGGCCGAGCTGGGCGGCGCTTGCACGGGGGAAGAGGGAACCGGGGCGACAGGGTTGCTCGGGGCCGGGTTGCTAGACGGGACAGGGTTGCTCGAAGGGACGGGAGAGCCGCCGCCAGAGCCACCGCCGTTGCCTGGGTTGGGGTTGGAGACAGCGGCACCGCAGTTCCCAGAAGGGGGCGAGGTCTTGCTGGACTGGGAGGAGACGTCCGGGCCGGGGTTGGGAAACATGACATCGGAGCCCTCGACAGTTGTGCAGCCGTTGTTGATGTTAGCCTTGAAGATCTGAGGACGGCTGCTGAACGAGGAGGCAGCGTTGCTCTGGCCCCCACCGCTAGTGACGGTCACGACAGCACAGTTCATGTAGCTGAGAGGAGTCAGCAATGTGCAACATCACAGCATGGGGAGGGGGTCACGTACAACTCTCTGTTGCCAACGTTGTTGAACCAGGTCCAGGCGAAGAGGGCATCCTGGGCAGCAGGGGTGTCGGACGGCAGGGTGAACTTGAGAGTAGAGGCACCAGCGACGGGGCAGTTACCGATGTAGCTGTGGATGACGGTGAAGGTCTTGCCGCTGTCGAAAGACAGGGCAGCCTGGCAACTGCCGCCGTTGTGGTTGGCACCGCCGTCGATGGTCATGTTGTAGGTCTGACCAGCCTGCCAAGTGGCGACGGGGGAAGCAGCCTTGGATCCAAGGAGGTTCAGAGTGCCCTTGCACGGGTAGTCACTGCCCGAGGCACTCATGGGGCTGGTGATGCTGTAGTCGATGTCCGTGGAGAAGGGGTTCTGCTTGGACCGCAGAGGCGGCGGGTAGGTCATGGCCATGTGAGCCGACGCCTGGCCGGCCAGCAGCGCAACCGCGGAGATGAAGGTGACCTTCATGATGATTTTTCCTGGAGGTTACGGAGGTGTGGTGGGAGATGGGGAGTTGGGGTTGATGTCTCGAGGAAAGGCAGCTGGAAGCTGGATGGAGGTGTTTGAATGAGTGTGTTTGCTCCTCGTCTTGATATGTGCGCGGGTCTGGTGCGATCCCGAGGTTTGGGGTTTGTGTTGTTGTTGATGGTAGAGGTGAGTGAGGGTGAGACGGTCCAAGTCAAGGTGACTGAGACGGGCAACTTATTTTTTTTTATCTGGAAGGTGGTCTTCGATTCGAGCCCGGCTCGAAGAACAGAGACCCAAGGACTGACAATGAAGCGGAAGGAATGTGTTGTTGTGCAACAGTGAGGTTGGTCGGGAAAGCCCAGTACGTAACCGTTGCGATCTGGAAGGAGGCAGGAAGGAAGTACGTGCCTACTTCGTGTGTGTGTGTGTGTGTGGATGCTGCTAGTGTGTGTGTGTAAGCCTAAGAAGGTAGGCCAAAGTTGGATTTCCTGAGCAACAAGAGTGGATTTGTGTGCCGCGTGTGACGCAATACCAGAGGAGAGGTAGCAAGAGAATGAAAAGTGAGGTAAGGGAAGAGAAGAGAAAAAAAGCGAAGCCGAGACCCGGATCAAGGTGTTGTTGATGTCAGATGCGGATGAGGCATGAGATTGAGGAAGGCGGGAGGCAGTCACGGGCTCTTTATCGTTGAACACACACACATCATCCACCAGCCCATCGCAGGAAGGTACGGGACCGGGGGCAAGGAGGAAGGCAAGGGTAAAGGGCCGGCTTCTGCAGACATCCCGTTCAAGCGCAGGTACCAGGCACTGGCGCAGGCCGAAAAGGCACTCTGCATTCTGAGGTGAGGTGATCCATCTGCGGGCTGGCTGGCGGTCGCGGGGATGCTTGGCCAACAACACCTTCCTCGCGCCGGGAAGGAACCACCCCAGTCCACCACTTTTTCTTTCCCCTCCACCTTCCAAAGGTACATCGAGATACCTGGATTTCGCGCGGTGGGTGCTTCTAGGAAGAGTACATCTACTTCGTTTCCCCTCTAAGTTCCTACCGCTTGTTCGGATACTGGCAGGCTTCGTCTCTGCTACCTACCTAGTGATCCCTGGTTTGGTCCATGTCTGGTTGACTGACGTCCTCCCTTTCCTTCTCCCTCTGGATTCTTTTTGCATCTCCACAGGTCAAGGCGCAACACTCGGCTCTGCCGTGCCCTTTAATCCTGTCCAACAGACGTCCAAACCTCGAGAAACCTCGATTTGCGCCCAGAAGCAGCGTCGGATTCCTGCCCATTGCCCCCTTGCGCCCTTGAACAGGACAGCCCAGCCCAGCCCGCCTGCCGCCGCCGTGTGGGTCCAGATCAACGTCGGTCCACGGGAGCAGGGTTGCCAAAAGTACCGCATACATGTCTGCGAACGGCGGCAGCCTCAGCCCAGCCAAGTGGGAAGACAGCGAGACAGGCGCGTTTGTCTCTGGATAGCCAATGCGCCAGAAAAGTGGGATGAACAGGACAGGACAGGACGACTCACAGCGTGAGAGGAGGTGTGCAGTCGGAGAACTCACAAGAGACCCAGAGATGATCCAGACCCAGTCATTGGCAAAGGGACGGATGCACGAATGGGATGCCACAGCGGCAGTTGCGCGGCAAAGATCTGAAGCGCAAGGGGCGCAAACCGACCTTTGGCGGTCGTCTTCACACCTTGGGAGGAAGGCAGGGGTAGGTGGTAGGGGTGGCCGACGGGTTCGACGGCTCGGATCCAGACCGGGCCCAATCAGGCGGCCCGCGTGCCTGGCATCGGTGAGCCGCCGCCGCGCTGATTGGCCCAGCCCGTTTACTGAACCTGAACACCCTGTGACACAACCACCACCACCACCACACAGCACTCATATCGAGCTGTGCGACGGCTGGAAAGTAGCACCGCAGTGAGCAGGAGACAAAAAATTAGTGGGCCAAGCCCGAACCCAGGGATCCACCCAACCTAAGACTGAGGTGATTTTCCCTCTGGTTCCTTCCAGGTTCAGTGTGCCCCTCCCCCTTCCAGGCGTCTCCGCTCCAGCGCCTCCTCAAGCCTCCCCGCGGAACCGACTGTGACGTGACAGGGCTCCTTTGCTGGCAGCTGCCCGCCCGCCTGCCCAAAAAAAACGTCGGTCCAGCCAAGTTAGGAAAAGAGACGACTTGAAACATGCGACATGCGCGCCGTCAAATGGCATGCATCGTGCAACCGCCACGAATAAAAATGTTTCCAGCTTCCTGTCGCCAGCAGTGCCGCCCAGCCCGCAGTCTACCACGCTCCTCGAAGTTTGAACCTATTCTGATCTGATCCCAATCCCACCTTGCCCCGGATATTCCCATCAGACGACCGACATTGGTCAATCTGCATATAGACTTCTCACTCAGCTCCGCGCTATCTCGAGTGTGCTGGATGCGACTCTGACCTGGTTGGTTGCGTCATGTCATCGGGAACACACCCCTCTCCGTGCAGAACAAGCCCAACAACGCCTTATGTAATGGCCCTAACCACACATGACAATGTTCCATCCCCAAACGGCTCTGCTGTCTAGGGCGCTGCCGTCTGAGCAATGGCTGCGACGCTAGTGCCGTCTTCATTCTTTTCTCCCTTCCGTCCTCACCACCCATCCAGCTCCGACGTGAATACTGCTAGTTGGCCTGAATTTCCGGCGACTGACTACATCTGGGGAGAACTTTTGCTCATGTCCAGTCGATGGATGTGTAACGTGAAGTAATGTTTTATCATGTTCAAGCCACCTATGCATAGATGGCTCTAGCCTAAGCTGCTAACTCCTACGCTTCTGACCATCATTTCTGCTAAGCTGCCCACAGCGCCCAGCTCCAGATGCGCGTCCGGATCATGGCTGACGTCCCAACTACGCGTTCCCCTTGTTCCGTCTTCGCCCTCTTGCTGTGTCCTGGCCTGACCTGTCAACCTCCATCTTGATGGCAGGCCCCTCCTCCCCCTTCGTTGTCCGCCATATCCCGCTAACCCCTGGGAAAAGCCTGGTTCCCGTCTTGCCAACATGTAACTTTCTGCCGGTTGAGGGGCAACGCGCACAGAGAGTCCTACTCCTCCAATCGTCCCACAACGGTATCCCATACCCATCGTTCGCGGGCGTGCTCCCTGGCATTTGTCCCCTCGCCGTCATGAAATGCCAACATGCCTATTTTCACTGCACCCGCCCCAGACTCTGCGAATAAAATAATGTCGGTCAACGCAGGAGCGGCTCAGGCAACGATATTGGTGAAGGCGGCATTTCAAGACGCTATTGGCGTGCCTCAGCCGCAGTATTTATTTTGGTAACTCATTTGGCTTCTTCGGGGCCGTCAGCGGCGCGCCCAGGGCCGCTGGACGGGACCGAAGGACCTTGCTGGGGGCCCTGGTGCTGTCCGTGGTTGTTGAAAGGCTTAGCTCCGTAACTGCTGCTTCCACTCCGATGTTGCGCCCCATAAGAATGCATCTGCGAGGGGCTTGTCCCGAAGTGCTGAGGGCCCGGACTGTTATAACCTCGGACATTGCCAACTAAGCTGGACCGTTAGTCTCTTATTGGAATCGGGCGCCGGGTACCATCTTACCCTGACCGCCGGGTTGCTGAGGGGTAAATGCCGGTTGCTGGTACTGAACGTTCGGGCTCATGCCATACACCGGTTGACCCTGCTGCGAACCTTGGTGGACCATCATGGGCGCGGCCGGCCGTCCGGGACTAGGATAGCCGTTGGCTCCCGGCATAGGCTGAGGCGGCGCGGCATTCGGAGGCATGAACTGAGCATGACCTCCAGCGTACATCGGCATCTGGGGAGCCGGTACCATGCCCTGAGGATTGATGAATTGGGGCATCATCGGTCCTCCCATAGGACCTCCAGGTTGCTGGGGCATGTATTGATGGTTGTTGGAGAAGTTCCGGAAACCCATTTGCGGCGTGCCAGGTCCGACAAACGGCTGCATCATCGGCTGGTTGTAAGGAACCTGCCCGGCGGAGCCCATTGCAGGCGTGTACGTGATAGGCACTTGCGCCATGCGAGGCGAGGCGAAAGACTGCGCCGAGTTGGAGTGCATCATTCGGTGGTCATCCATGTTCTGGTATGGCCCGTGAGGCACATGACCACCGTGTTGGTTCTGCATCGGCATAGGCGGCATATGAGGCGATTGCCGCGGTCCCATGCCGTGCGCCGGTTGCTGCAGATGGAACGGAAGCTGGTGCTGGTGGGCGTTGGGCACGACGTGAGTATGGCTTGGCGTAGTAATGGACGACGAGGCGAAAGACTGGCGCTCGAGGAAGTCCTTAGATGTCATAAGCATCGTGGAGTCAGGCTTCTCGTTGTCCTGAACCTGTCTCCAGGTAGGCGGCGTGTCATAGGAAGGTCTCAGTCCATCGTTGTCATCCCAGTTACGTCCTTGAGGCGGTTGGAACGTCTTGACGTGAGCGAGAATGTAACACTTCTTGACGTCGACCGCCTTGGTCTTTCGACGAATCAGCTGGCCTGCGGGCGCTGGGTTCGATGTCGACTCGGCAACATTATTGGCAGCAGAAGAGCGAGGGCTGGATCCCGCACTGGGGTGACCGTTGGGGTTGAACGACGCCGCAAACGGGCTCGGTCTGAACTCGTGACTGTTGGGGTTCAGCTTCCCGCCCATCAGGCTTGGAACACCGCTGATGCGTCTGGCGAACGGCGCCTCATTGCTGTTTGCCGGTCCAGTTGGCGGCAAGCGAACGTCGTGGCCGCCGACATGCTGGTGGTTTGGAGGCTGCGACATCTTCTGCTGCTCGACATTGCGAAGGCGCTGTGCCAGTGGCTGACGGTTTTGTTGCGCCATGTGCTGTCCCGATCTGTCGTTTCTGTACGTTTGAGCGTGGTATTGAGGAGAAGCATAAGACTGGCGAGCGTTGGGATGGCGATTCGGTGCGTTGGAGGGAGATATAGTGTGTTGAGCAGGAGTTGGACGCGCTGCACTTCTTGTCTCTGTAGCAGACTGTGTCGCCGGGGTGTCAGCGGCGGGTTTAGCTGCGTTTTCCTTTGCCGGAGTGTCCTTGGTCTTTGTAGCAGCATCTGCCTTGGCACGAGCAACATCTTCAGCGTTCTGGAGCGCCTTTGCCTGAATTTCCTTTTGTTTGCTGGGGTCCTTGGCAATAATGGAAATCAGATCAGTTGGGACCGGGGTTGACAACTTGAAGGTGTCGGCAAACTTCTTCAATTCCGTCAACTTGACTTCCTTGTCCGCCTTGGCCTTGCTGCTCCGAACTTTTTCGGCGTTTTGCCGCTGTTGGCTAGCAAAGGTCTTGAAAGAGTTGAGAACATCGCGCTCGACAGTCGACGCCGCGCTTGGCGCGCCCTCTTTGACTTGAGGAGAGATTGTACGGCTCGTAGCAGCCGAGGGACGGGCGGGAGCGGCAGCCTTTTCAGCGGGCTTGACATCGTTGGTCTTTGCAGCAGTTGTCTTGGTGTCTGTCGGCTTGGCCTCGGACTGCTTGGTCGTCTCTTGCTTGGGAGCGGGCTTCGCGGCAGGCTTCGGGTCGGCAGCCTTGGGTGTTTCCGCGGCCGGTGCGGCACTGCCCTTACTCGCCAGCTGGTTCAAGAGTTTCGCGTCCTCCGGCTTCACCGTTGTCTGCTTCTTCGCAGGCGCTCTCAGCTGAGAAGAGATGATGGCGGGATCGACAGGGGCGCCCGTAACTGTGGTCTGCGAAGACGGAGCCCGCTTGGCTGGCGGGGTGTACTTGTTCTCGCGACTCGAGAGGGGCGGGAAGTCCTGACGGCGAACTCCACTGTATCTAAATGCCGATGTCAGTTTGGCTCTAGTCTATCAGCAGTTGTGTGAGGGGACCCTACTTGTCTTCTTCGTCACCACCATCGCCGCCGCCGCCAACAAAATCCATCACACGCTCCTCTGCGACGTGTGCCGTGGTCGCCAGACTTCGCTCAATCTCTCGTGCCTTGCGGTCTGCAGCAGCCATGCGCTCTCTGTACTGCGGGTGGCTCTTGTCAATGGTGGTGGTGTAGATGTTCTCATCGTAGTCGGTCTTGAGACCAAAGAGCCGCTCATTCTCGGCGAACTGATCCCAAGCTCCGCCACTCGACGACTTCTCCAAGCTACCATCGACGCCGTCGCTGGAGTCGGGAACCCAGGGTTGCAGGGTTCGCTCGTTACCCAAGCGGCTGTTGGAGATGGCGGTATCGGTCCGGAATCCAGATCGAGCGCCTTGTCTATGGTTAGCTCTGCTATGGTCGATGGAAGCAGTGTGGGGGGAGCGCACCATTTTGGCCCTTTCCGTCGGGCTTACCAGCCATGGCCGAGTCTCTTTTGTTGTAAGGCATATTATTGAATTCTCGCTTGTTGCCGTTATTCCCGATTTCGCTTTGCAGCTTCTTGGGAGGGACCATCTTGCAGCCTCGGGCTGTTGCGGTAGTACAGAGAACGACCTTTCGACGGTAGTGCCACCTTGACTAACAGTGGCCTCCAAGTCCCCTGCGACGAAGAGTCAGCGCAACTGCCTTTGAGTATTCTTGTAAACATCCGTGGTCGAGGTGGACGTGGCGTATCTTAAGAGAGGACGATGGGCAGATGTGATGCGGGTGATTATGCGGGACCACACACCTTGCGACGGGAATTGGAGGATGTTCGGTTCGTTGGGCTCGGTGAACAGTCGCCGTGGACTGTAAATCGACGATGGGATCAGACAGAGAGACCGCAACCGGCCCTGCAATTCTGGGCAGAAACACCTGCAATCACACAACGTCGACGACGGTTAGCTTCGAGGTCCCGAGGCGGGGAGAGACCCATCAAGGACAGGTAGCTGAAAGTCGCAGCTCGACAGCAGCTGGGTGATGTGGCAGCCAGCGAATAGGAGATGGGGGGGAAGATGCGGGAGCGGATTAACGGCAGCAGAGTAGAAGAAGAGGATGCGGCAATGTCGTCAGGCTAGGGCTCAAGGAAGAGTCGACGAAGAAACGGAGACAGTGGATGGGATGGCTGCGTGTCTCACCTGGTCGAGGTATCGGCAGCGGTCCGGGACGGATGCTGCGAAAAGGCTCCACGAGGCCTAAAGGACAGGAGAGAGAAACGAAGGCTTCCCCAATTATCGTCCAGCCGCAAAAAGGCACTGCACGAACAGAGTCGCAATTGGGGCGACGAGAAACGGAGGGATGGGGGGGGAGAAGCAGGCGCGGGAGACCAGCGTCGATCGTGGGCAAAAAAAGGGCGAGGACGTGGGAGGGAGTTGGCATCGGGTGTGGAGGTTGAGGTGAGGTGAGGTGAGGCTTTGTTTTCCCAGTCTAGTCCGGCCAGTCCCCTACCGCACCTTACCCGGACCTAACTTGCCCTGGTGCTGTGCTGGGCTGCCCGCGCTGCGCTGTGAGGTGCTGTGTAGTGGGCGGGAGCCAGCTGTGTGCCCGCGGCTTCAGTGAGAGGAGGCTCAGCAGCGAGGTCCACTCCACCTCACTCGCTGGCTCGCTGCTCCCGTGTACTATTACTGTACCGAACCCAGGTTGGGGTCGGTGACGGGAGGTACCTTCCTCGCCCTTGGACCTGCCCTGAAGCGTGGTGTACCCTGTGCCTTGTCGCTCCCGTCGAGGTTGGGGCCGGGGGCTAGCGAGAAAAAGGCGTGGTGTGGGTGCGGGTACGGATAGTGCTCCCGGGGCATGGTCACAGATGAGTGGCCCATTCGTCGTCTACGGCCCCTCGAGCCAATCCGCTGCAGTCGAGGCCGTTGATTAAAGGCCCAGGACATCACCTCAGAACGGCGGTAGGCTCCCTCACCTTTTTCTTAGTACGTGTTCGGAGGTCGAATGTAAACAGCCTCTGTGCGCCGCGGGGCATGTACCTTCCCTGGGCCGTCCCTCATGTTACCTAATATTCAAACTTTTTTTTTTTTTTGGTTTCCCCCTTTAAGGTATGCTCGACTGTTTCCAAGCTGTTCGGTTGACCGAGTAAACCTACAGTGTTTGACCCAACTAAAACGAACATTGGATCCTACAACGCCGACCTAAGGTAAGGTAAGGTACCTAGATAGAAGGGCCGTGCTCAGTCATGTCCCCTCACGTCCAAGCAGCGTTTCGAGCAGCAATCAGTTAAGACTCGAATGCCGTGTTATTGCCCTCGCCTCAGCTCGGGATACCGTGTCTCATTGAGAAATGGGAGGCTGCATCTGGTTCATGAGAATCGTCACGTGCCGAGTTCGGTTTGCCTCGAGGTCAATCGTTCGACGGGATTGGAACGTGGCCTCCCTAACTGAACCGTACAGTGTGGAAGTCCCCTTGGGCCAATTGACAACAAGTATACACGAATTCCCAGTGTCCACGCCTCGACTGTGTCGTTGCAGTGGCCCGTCTTATCTTCGGTGCTACCCAAGATAACGCCGGCCGTGTTTAGGTTGATAGACCTTTGGATGCACAACTGTGCTCATCTCTTTCTGCAGTCCGTCCCCAGTCTCAGAACAATCGAACAATTCCAATTCCCCCAATTCTCAACGGCGTCGTCATGACCCATTCAAACTTGATCCCTGGAAAAGAGTGGTATGTGATCGACACCTCCGTAATCTGGGTACACCCGTGGACCAACTCCCGTGCACATACATTACGTCAACACAGGAAGTGCCATGCAAAAGTGTCCGAAGAACAAATCCAGTCCGCAATGTACAGCAAATGTCCTCTGTATTCGTCCCATGTAGTTCGTCGGTACAGGGCATTTCGCTCTAGGCCAAGAAACTGTCCTCCTCACACTGCTCTGGGGTATGACGCACATCTCAAATACTGCACCGGACTCGGACGATGATTTCAGACGACTTCATTAGCATGTAAGATAAGGGCATATGGGAGAATCAGACAAGCTAGGCAGACACAAGAAAATTCTACTACATATGTTCACAAAGGATACATTTCCCCAATCTACCGCAAATGCTTGACTGTTGATACAAGGATCGTTCGACCGCCACGAGGCCCCATTCCCCGTTTACACCCGAAGGCCAAGCTCCTCAGCGTAGGGCAGAGCGTACAGGTCACCAACTGCCGCAACGCTAGCCTTGCCATCCAGAAGCGTCTTCGTCGCCTGTCGCAGTTGTGTTAGTCTCGCGGGCGCGCAAAGAAAATGGGGAGTGGGTCCACTTACCGCCTTAAGCTTCTCAACAGTGACAGACTCGAAGGACTTGGCAGACTCGGCCGCATCGATGGCCTTGCCACTGTGGACAAGGCCAGAGCCGGCAAGGAGAATGCTGCCGCTGCGCTTCTCGGTGGCCTCAAGAGCCTCGAACTTGGCCTTGGCGATGGCCTTGGTCAGATCCTCCTTGCTAACGGCACCCTCTGAGATGCTCTTCAGAGCCTTGACGGTCTCCTCAGCAGCCTTGCGGACGGCAGCAGCCGAACCGGAGAGCTGAACAGCCAGAAGACCGGCGTCGGAGTAGGACAGGTTGACAGTCGAGGTGGAGAGGCCGGGAGCGGGGCCGACAGCCTTGGAGATCAAGCTGAAGCCAGGGGACCACTTGATGTTGGACTTGCCGCCGAGCAGAGCCGCGAGGACGGCAAGCTCGGGGGAGGCCTGGCCGCCGGTGGATCCGGGGAAGGCAATGACCAAAGCGTTGCCGTTGGCGCTGTAGGCGCGCTGCTCACCTCCGTAGTACTTGGAGGCAGTGCTGTTGATGGCCAGCTTGGAGGAAGAGCTCGAGGGAACCGTCTTGAAGAACTGCTCGGCCCACTTGGTGACGTTGGCAGCGGAGGCACCGTCAGCAACCAGGGCGATGTTGGGCTTGGCGTAGGCGGCACCGGCGAACTCAGCAACGGCATACTCGCTCAGGTAGGGCTGGATGGGGATCGAGGGCGTCAGGTTGAAGGGGGAACCGAGACCGGAGTGGAAAGCGACGGCGTGGGCGGCGTCGAGAGCCTGGGCAGCAGCGCTAACTCCAGACTGCTTCAGGCGGAGGACAGGCTGGACCTCCTCGTGGAACTCGTGCGCTAAACAACCATTAACCACCTGCGTCTCATCTCCCCGAATCGTATTTCTGTATCTCACTGGTGTACTTGGTCTGGGAAACGACCTCGGCGAGGAGTTCCGTGAAGTAGGGAAGGTCATCGCGGAAGAAGCTGGCCTCGAGGACGAGGGCTTCGCGGGTGTGGTAGGAAGTCAATTGGCTGCCGAGGAGTTCGGATTCGCGGATGATGCGCAGACCAGAGCGCTTTTCTGTGTTCTGTGGGTTGGAGAGCGTGTCAGCGCATTGTTTCTGCTTGGCGAAACCCAAGGGTTAAGAAGGGTGCGTTCGCATTGGATCCGTACCTTGAAGGCGAAGGACTCAAGACCAGCGGCCAATCCGGGAAGAGGTTGGTATCTAGTACCAGCCTTGGCTACGATGGCCAACTTGGTCGTCGGGCCGTGAGAGTCTCTCGCGGCGACCTTGACACCACCAACGTCGGCAGTCTCGAAGGCGCCGGAGCCAGTAGCAGCACTGGCGAACCGGCGACCCGAAATTGTGCGAGCACAGCTCGAGTGGCGGAGAGCCTGCTGCGCAGGTCTCGCAAGGGACGGTCTAGAGATCATTGCGATGATGGGGTTGCCGAGAATTGGCAGTTCCGGTTTGCGTGACGCTCAATTCGTCGGAGCTTCAACAAGAAAGTGCCTCGTTACAATCCCGACCAATTTTCGATCCATCGAACGAGGTTAGCTACGGGTCACTCGTACTGTCACGTGATTAGAAACTGCCTTGTTCCCGAACCTCCAATGAACGCTCGGCTGATTACCTCCGCTGGCTCCACCATCACATCTGACAATTGGAGAAACCTCTTAGGTAAGCAATTCCTGGTGGTTGAATGCGGCTGGAGAGATGATCCTCAGCCACACAACCCGGAGTCATCCACTAGACCATATTCGGGACGCCGCAGCGGTCGCCGAAGACTCACCAAGTATCTCAAAAATTTAGCAGTTTATTGCCTGCTTAAACACCTTTATAACTAACCACCAAGGTCGAGCGATACAGCCGTACTATAACGTTTGTGAATAACCTCTATGGTTCACTACCCGGAGTCATCCCATCTCCGATTGACGTCTGATTTCCTTTTTTTTCTCGAGCAGGAGGAGTCTGTTCTTACCTAATACCACGCTAAGCGTGCCTTGTCCGTCCCTGAAGTTCTAGCCACGACTCGCACCGACATCAGAGTCACCCGCAGCTCCATGACTGTGTCGGCGACTCGGCGCTTTCCATCGACCTTGTCCCCCACCCCGCCTTGAGGTGGCCCGCCACTCAGAAAAAAAGTTCCATACTCTGCCCAATTCCCTCTGCAAGTTGGCGACACAAACCGCGACAGTACATCAGTATTTTTTCAAGCCGAGTGCTTTTTTACCACAGCACCGGCCTTGCATTCTTTCAATGACTTCGCGGTAGCCTTTGTGACAGCTCTAGGGATAGTGAGAGAATCTCTAGAGTCGAGCGATTCCCGAATAACGCTTCAAAATGCTGGTGGTAAGCCCTCGCATCCCACTCACCACAACCGAGTGCCATCATTTCCTAACCTCTTTGCAGACCAAGCATGGTGCGGAGCTTTGCGCTCACCTCGTCAACGACATCTGTGGCGAACTACCAGCAGTAAGTCCCCCGTCAATTCTTCCGTGTCGGAGTTCGCGCATCGCCGTCGCACCGCTGGCTCACGTCCCAACCCGCTGACCATTCGTCTTCTGCCAGCGAATTCTTACCGTCCTGTTCAGTAAGGGCAGATCGACCATTGCACAGCTCGTCCAAAATACCGGTCTGAATCCGCGCCAGTTACGCCACGGCCTGGCCGTCCTCGTCCAACAGAATCTCGTATACCATCAGTCCGATTCCAAAAACACGATTGCCACTTACGAGGCCAATCCTGATGGATGCTACAATCTCATCAGAGCCGGCAAGATCATTGAAATGGTCGGTATCGAGTATGGGCCTACAGAACAAGAGGTCGTCCAGACCATTATGCAATTAGGACACGCAAGGGTTTCGGATCTGACGCAAGCGTTCGAGGCCAGAGATGGGGCAGGCGTCAATGGAGACTACAGAAACGGACACACCAACGGTCATGGCTTCAAGCCGAAGACTAACGGGCATGCAGCGCAGCCGTCATTCGATCTTCACGCCATTCTAAACCGACTGGTTGTGGCTGAGATCGTGGACCAAGTTGGCCCCAAGACTTTTAGAAATCCCGAGGACGTGTACCGTGAGATTGAGGAGGAGGTCACCAAAACAAACCCGGGAGAGAAGACCACAGCACGGAACAAAGAGCTCATGCAGCAAGAGGTGGCAAAGCGGCTCCGAGAAGCCCGGGAGGAGAGTAAAAAACTGAAGAGACAGCTCGGGCGAGGCGCCATGTTCCCGACTAAGCGGAGGAAGCTCGCAAACGGCGGTGGAAAGAAGACGTCGGAATGGGATGAGGAAGTGCCTGAGCTTGAAGTGAGTACCTGAGGTCCTGGCACAGCCTGTGTTCGTCTTCCTAACAAGAAGCTAGCCGCACATCGTTCTCAGGGTCAACACCGAGAAATGCCTGGTGGAATTGCGCAACCAACGACTTGCCCAGTATGCTGCTGATGCATTTGGCGAAGTCACTGGCCAGGTTTACCACACAGTCTTGCGATTGTTGACACAGCAAATATCCCGTTGCCAGTTGGACCCAAGAATCGACTCCGAAATCAACGACAGTGACGGACCCAACCCGAACACACGACAAGTCAGCGTCACGACTCTCGAGATCCTTGATAACATTGAGGAATCCGTCGATGTTTCCCTAGGCGTTGGCAAGGCATCAGCAGATCAGATTGACTTCCGGAGCGCTGAAAAAATACGAGCTATGCCGGGTCAACCCATGTACGACTCCGATGATTCTTTTGACGAGAGTCCGAGGGCTGCCAGAGCTCCCACTCGTGCACACACGAATGGCGCTGGAAAGGCCGATTCCGATGACAGTGATGATGAGGGGCAAGGTTCTCGAGAAACAAAGGTCAAGTTTGAGGATGGGCCAGCTTCTGGTGCCAGTCGAATGGATCAACTACGGCAACATCTTCTACTACTGGCGGAAAGCAGGCAGGGATTCTTGCGTCATTGCGGCAGTCAAGGACGGGGGCAATGGACGGTAGACTTCAAACCCCTCATTGAAGGCTTTAAGCAAACGGAGGTGGATGCCGTCATCGAACAGTCGTTTGGCAGGCACGGCCTCCGACTTACACGGATCCTCCGCGAGAAGGGCAAGCTGGACGAAAAAATGCTTCCTTCGCTCGCCCTCATGAAGAAGCAAGACGTTCAAGGGAAGATGCTTGCTATGCAGATGGCAGGCTTTGTCGATGTCCAGGAAGTTCCAAAGGATGCCAGTAGAACGGCCACGCGAACGATGTTTTTTTGGTTCTTCGACATCGAGAGGACTGAGAGCCAACTTGTGGACGACTATTACAAGGCCATGCTGCGATGCCTCCAAAACCTCGAGGTGCACCGATATCGGGAGCGCAACATTCTCTCTTTTGTGGAGAGACGGGACGTGAAGGGTAAGGAGGAAGAGGTCATGACTGCTGAGCACTACAACAAGTACAGCAGATACCTCGATCTGCAGAGTAAGCTCCTCGGCCACGTCATGAGGCTGGACGACCTTGTCTCGGTTTTCAGGGACTATTAGACGGGAACTATTTGTTCTCTGTATATTGACGATTCACCGCCAAAAGTTTGGATTTTGAGCCAGGGGCGGGGTATTCTGATGTGGCCCCGTAGCAGAGGGTCAATGGAAGGTCACTGAAGGGTTACAATATGGAGGGGAAAGCTGCTAGATACCCAACGAATCAAAACGAAACGACGCCCTTTGAGGGCTGCGGCGTCTGAAAATATTATCAGAATTGACTTGGCTAAGGTACGGCTTACGGAGACCGTCACTTGCAGATTTCGTGGACAAAGCCCGGTGAGTGTGCATGTCCCGATCGACTGTTGGTCGCAACGGTCGGAGCTACCGTACCGGCAGCTTCAACCCTCGGCGACAGAATCCCTGGGGTGCTAGTCTCCACTTCCCGGCGCTCGGCGGTCAAGGGGCCCCTGTCCCTGCAGGGTCAGCAATTAAGCTGCGAATTCGGGCAGAGTGGTGAGTAAAAATTTCCCAGCAGCCATCCCAAAACTTGCCTTGCTCTCCGCTAGGACACACCCGTTTCTCTTCCTTTCCTCGAGTGCCCGTGCCAATACACGACACACTTCCGGAGTCCGCATCTTTCAATTGCTTCTTTTTGTTTGAAGACACCTTCGTCAACTTATAAAAAAACAAGATGTCGCCCCCCATGGCCGCAGGAAAGGAGAGGGAGTCGAACACCGCGCGACTCCTGGGTTCCGGTATGGCCTTTTTTTTTTCTTGTCCTTTGCGCCAGTGTCTGTGACACATGAAGCTCGCCCGCGCTGACGACATTCAGGATCCGCTGGTATCGCCGAGTTGGCCGTCTTCCACCCTGTGAGTTAATTAGGCTGCTGAAGATAATCTTACCAGTGACTAACACGAAGAATCGTAGGTCGACACCATCGCGAAGCGATTGATGAGCAACCAGACGAAGGTACACCTACCCAAACGAAGATGCAAACCCCAAGCTTCCGGTAGACGAAGACACGAAGCTGACACGTCCAATCCTCAAGGTTTCCGGCATCGACCAGCTTAACGCCGTCATTTTCAAGGATAAGGCCAGCGCGCCCATCGGCCGCAAGTTCGTGTCGCTGTTCCCCGGTCTGGGCTACGCCGCCGGCTACAAGGTCTTGCAAAGGATATACAAGTACGGCGGCCAGCCCGTCGCTAGGGACTTCCTGAACCAGCACTACGGAAAGGACTTTGAGAATGCCTTCGGCAAGAAGACTGGCAAGGCCATCATGCACTCCACCGCCGGCAGGTTAGTTGGCAATCCCCCCACAACGCTATACGCGCGTGAGGAGGAACTTTGTTGACAGAACGGATTCACAGCTTGATCGGTATCGGAGAGATCGTCCTCCTCCCCCTCGACGTCCTCAAGATCAAGAGACAGACCAATCCCGAGGCCTTCCGCGGCCGCGGCGTCTTCAGGATCGTCGCCGACGAGGGCTTCGGTTTGTACAGAGGATGGGGTTGGACTGCCGCCCGTAACGCTCCCGGATCATTCGCTGTAAGTTCCTTTCCACGTGAGAGCGTCGCTTTGTTACATGACTGACTGAGTCCGTCCGCAGCTGTTCGGTGGTTCCGCCTTCACGAAAGAGTACCTCTTCGGCCTGAGCGACTACAACAAGGCCTCGTGGTTCCAGAACTTCATCGCTTCCATCGCCGGTGCCTCCGCCTCTCTCCTCGTCTCCGCCCCTCTCGACGTCATCAAGACCCGTATTCAGAACCGCAACTTCGAGAACCCCGAGTCCGGCTTCAGGATTGTCTCCAACATGATGAAGAACGAGGGTGCCACCGCCTTCTTTAAGGGATTGGTTCCCAAGGTGAGTAGCACCAGCACTTCCACGTACATGATGGTAGTTGCGCCTAGCTGACACTTCACTTCTAGCTCCTCATGACCGGTCCCAAGCTGGTCTTCTCCTTCTGGCTGGCGCAGACTCTTATCCCTGCGTTCGATAACATGCTTAAATAATCTAAACAGCCTCGAAAAGGCACGGCGTTGACAGGATAGACGTGGAGTCTGGAGCTGAGCCTGATAGATGGTCGGTTGCTGCAAAGACTTTGGCGAAGGGTTATAGACAAGAAGCGTCGGCGACCACCCAAAAGAAGGTGGATTCACGACCAGATAATGTACAAGTAGGATCCGTTCTGATGAAGAAAATCACCTCTGTTTTAATACATACACATAACAAGTCAACCGGGCCGTCCCTTACAAAATACTCAAATGATCCTAGTACTGGTCGAATCTTGTTATCCACGTTGGGAGGCTTACAGTTCGATCACTGTGCCTATAGACCATCTTCACCTGAAAACTCTCTTTTCCAGCGGCACATTATAAATTACTCAATCCATCTTTCTCTGCCAGTACAACCACCGGCAGCGAGGATTGGCAAGCCTGGTTCTGGCTGGTCATGGATCACTGCTGGCGCAGCAGGGACTCATGCCCACCGTCACGACATCTCATGGGTAAGTGTAGCCACACAGAGATGAGACCAACAGCGTCATCTCCAAGCCACGACCGTCCCCTGAAAGGTCCACACTGAGGCCATGTAGCTAAGACGGCGTCCTCCTTAAAATACCTACGGACTTTGACGGCAGCATACCGATAATGGCTCAACCCATGGTCAACCAATAAACCAAATCAAAGTCCGGGTTCTGCATAAATCAGATCAAGCTCCCGGTCTTGACTGCCGTAGCGGTTGGGACATTTGCCTCGTTGAATGAACCCAAGGAGTACAGCAAGAAAGACTTCAAGAAGATTGGAACGACCTCCTTCGAATACCCTGCGCTGTTTACTGCCTCTATCCACATGCTCCTGGGTCACATTATCGGCTGCCTCTAGGCTGGGCACCTATCCTTCATTCCATCAAGGTGGTTAACCAAGATTTTTTGTCTTTGGGCATGTGCTCTCCTTCGCCTTCCAATGCATAGGTTCTTCCCTTTCATACCAAGTCGTCTGGTGAATTGATCGGAAGAAATGTGCTACATAGAGGTAGGACGAGGAGTCCTTCCGGCCGAAGGCGATAAAAGCGGTGTCGCTCACGGCCAGAACATCGTCATCATCGGTCTCGCGGCTCAGATCCGCCTCTTCGCCTGCTTCGTCGCATCTATCCCTGTATTTTACGCCCACGTACTACGACAGCCAACAACGCTCAGTCTCGACGCCGACAGGCCCCGGAAACAGTACATCTCGGTTCTGTGCTTCACTTCCCTCCTCGTTCTCGTCCGGTCCGGCTTCAGGGTCGCCGAATTTGCCGAGGGGCAGCAGAAAACTCTTCAGAGCTCCGAGGTGTATCTGTATTGCCTGGGCACTTCGCATGTTTGCGATTCCCGGCCACGTTTACTCGCCTTCTGTTCGGATCAGCTGTGCGAGGACTGGGTTCGACTCGTAAGTCGATGAAAACCATATTCTTCAGTGGGTGCGTTGTGCTGATTCGTGTGTTTTGGGGCACTTGTTTCCCGGCAAAATTTCTGCATAGTAATGTAGATGGTCTATTGTTTCGACCAAGATATTTGCGTCTATATACTTGGGTAACTTTGGCATCAGACTTTTGACGCAGTCCGATCGCGCTTGGGATTCACCGGCTACTAATAAGCACCATCAAGAAGGCTTGTAGGGAGCATCACGTTGTCTAAATCCTAGCACGGCAACATTTGCCATCAGGTTAAGTCCAACACAAGAACAGGCAAGCTTTATCCATCGTCAAACCCCCTTAGTCCCAAGTCCGACCTACGCTCAAAAGTTTCGGCACAATTCAAGAACTCATGGTCTAGACTTCGACGTCCCTTGTGCGACGGGATCATCTTGTAGGATGGAAACCTCAGCGTTCTCTGAAAAAGGTACCAAAGCTAGGCAGTCGGAAAGCTGGAGTACTCAAAAAGGCAGATCAGATTTGCAAGTTTCCCGGCGACAAGAATCTGCTCAAATAGCAAGGTCTATCTAGAAGGCGTCCTCTTGGTTGGCCGCTTGGCATAATCCCCCCTTGTCAACCACTCGCCGTCCCTCGGTAGCGAACTAAGTATCACACTTACAACTAGGAAGCAGATCCGTTTGACATGATAAGCCGGAGCGAAGCAGAAATTCTCAGGTGTATGTGTTTGTGTCACGTCCATATTTGATCTGCCCCTGTATCATTTCTCACGGTATGTGTGCTCGCCTTGCTCTAATCCCTTCCGCGTCATCTATCTCGTCTTCTGTGTGAGTTTTCCCGTGTCAGTCATCAACAGCCTGCTCATGAACGAGTCGGTCGTCTTCCCGGGTACATGATCAGGTCCTGTATTCGAGGCCAAGTATCTACCTTCTGGGCGAGCTTCGACTCCTGAGCGTTGGGTCAGACGGTTTGAGGCTTCCGCCTCCCTCTGACCATGCCTTGTCCCTGATTTTGTTCAGCTTGGAGTCTTTTCGATGTTCGACTCCCTTCCCTTTGGGGCCAGGAAGTTCTACAGCTCTCTTACTGAGACCCATTTGACGCTCAGACACAAAATCAGTATCGGGAGTTTCTGATGCCATTGCCGTGGTGCCAGGCTGTTCCACAGGAGTATCCCAGATAGGAGGATGGATTTCACTGCTGTCTGAATCTCCGTCAACTTTGGCATGGCTATCAATGTTTGAAGCCTACCAATCTTCGTACTCGAAGCTGTCTTCACTTGCGCCATTATCATCATCGTCTTCGTCTTCGTCGTCTTCGTCGTCATCGTCGTCACTGTCATTTAACCGTAGGCGAGGGTATTGGTTGTCTGAGGAAGTCCAGTCGAGCATCTCGCACGATTCAAGAGGCCCGATATCACCAGGCTCAGGGGGGTTGTGCTGTGGCGGTTCTTCCCAGAAGAGGTGATTAACTGTCAGTAGACGGTCGATGTAATCGATGCTAAGTGTTAGCCCGATGGTAGCGTTGCGGCCTTTGTGGTCGACCATGGCCCCGCACATAGTCTCTGTTGACCCAAGAACAACAGCCGTCACGGTATCGGACGCCGCCAATGTCGTTGGGTCTGATCCAGAGGACAGGAACACTAGCTTGAAGGCCGGCTGCGACGATGCTTTGGACTGGTGCCGTTCCGAGAAAAGTTCGAGGAAACTGGATTCCCTGAAACATGATAAGCGAGTTCTTGCAGACTCGTCGAAAAGCGTTTTCAGTGTGCTGACGTCGCTTTTCTTGCATCTGACTATGATTGACGGAGTGGCTTTCTGTTCCGTCGGCCCTACCATCATCAAGTCGTAGTCGATGAACCGCGCCCGGTTCCAAAGCTCATGATGGCTGTCCACGGCCTTTTTCAACTCTCCTACGACGAAGGAGAATCTTTCCTCGTATCGTTCGGGGGACCAGGTTGCGGAGGAAACCGGGATGGTAGGCCTCAGCTTTTTGCCCCGTCTCCCAGGGATAGGTACACCTTCATGGCGCGGCTCGTCTGTTGCAGGTGGATCGGTTGCTGAAGAGGTAGCAGGTCTTGCTGTTTGGTCACCGGGAAGAGGTTCTTTTGTTTCCGGGGTTGCTTCCTGGTTTTGCGTTTTGCCTGTATCTGACTCTCCTCTTACGCTTGATTCGGACGCGAAGTGACCAGTGGACACACTGCTATTTATTGACGTCTGCCCATCAACCTTGGCAAAGCCAAAAAATAAGGTTCGTGGTGCCTGTAGCTTGGCGTCGGTAGGTATGAATATGGATCGCGTGCGTTCTCTGGTAGTGCTTCTGCTGCGGAATCTGTAAGCATCGTCATCGTCCGTTGGTGTCACATCGAACCTGCTTACGTTGAAGGGCAGGGACGCCGCGGGTTCGGACTCGACTCGTTCCACGCTTGTGTCATTGGGATTTGGGCCTCTCGCATCATTCTGGACGGCGGGAATCTGTGATGAACAATGAGGGATTCGCGACAATGCGCTCGGGTAAAGTGGCCGAGTAAGACTAGAGGAGGGGGGGGGGGGGGGGGGGGGGGGGGGGGCGGCCGGAAGGAATAATTAAATTAAAATAAGGAATAAATTGAAAAAAAAACAAAAACCAACAGCAAACGAAAGAAAACAAGGCAAAAAAAACAAAC
>JAOWMA010000366.1:0-48595 GCA_025962755.1 Colletotrichum tropicicola
ATTATATATTAAAGTTATATAGTCTTAAGATTAATATAGAGATAGTTAAGACTATTAATAATAATTTTAATATTTATAACTATTTTATAGACTTTCTTAAAATAACTAAGATAGTCTAAAGACTTTTTAGTAAGTTAAAAAGGGTAAATCTAATATTAAGAGTATAGTTAATAGTAGTAGGGCTCTTTATTAAGACTATGTAGTAGGGTGGAAGATGTTATTTAAATAGTGTAATAGTATAGAGGCCTTAGGGCTCTTATACTTAGTGGAGTAGTATAGATATTTAAATAGTAGAGGAGACTTAGAAGATAGGTGTGGATTAAATATAGTATAAAGGGTGAGTATAGCTTAAAGGAGTGAGAAATAGAGGAGACTAACGGAGATAGAGGTGGCTAGAGGAAGATAGTTAACTTAGCTCGTTATAATAGTTAAAGTCTAACAGAGAAGTATAAAGATAAAAAAAATATCTAAGTATTTACATAATCTAAAGGTTATTAATAGAGAGTAAGAAAACTAGTCTAACTTTTATAGTTAATACTAGTTAAATTTCACAATATAAAGCTAGCGGCCCTAATATATATTATAAAATACTATAATACTTACTTAATATAAAAATCTCTTACTTATAGTTTATAACTCCCTCTTTTCTATTAAAGAGTAATTAAACTCTATAAATAACCTATTATTAAATATATTAATTAAATATAACTTTATTTAGTTATTTTTAAATAGAGATTTATTAAATAGTATTTTAAGTAATATTTAACTCTTATTAAGTAGTTATTTATTATACTAAAATAAAAGAAAAAATTTAAAATTTAATAAAAAATAGTTATAAAAAAGATTAAGATTATTAAATAATAGAAAAGACTAGAAGAATAAATACTTTATTTTTTAGTTAGTAATTAACTTACTATAAAGATATTAACTTATAATTATAATCTTTTTTAGTCTTATAAGACTCTCTTATTAGTCTCTTACTAACTTATTTAATATTTCGCTTAGTTATATACTTAATAAGTATCTTAGTAGTTACTAAAAATAGTTAGAGTTAAAGTTTTTTATTAATAATTACTATAATAAACTAATTATTTAAAATATCTAAATAGAAGTTATTACTAATACTAGTATTATAGATTTATTTATAAAAAGTATTTTAGGCTACTTAGTTAAAGTCTTCAGCCTTTATTAGTACTAGTAAAAACTAGGGGTCACATAAGTAAAACTATTATATATTAATAAAAATTTTAATATTTTTTTTAATAGTACTAATAAGATCTAGGATAAAACCTTACTTAGTAAACTAGTAATTAGAATATTACTTAATAATACAAAGACTAACTTAAGATCTACATAATAAATTAAATACTATAGAAAAGTACCTATTAATATTAAATAACCTACCTAAAACTATAATAAACTAGTTAATAAACATATTAACTTAATTATAGACTTTTATTAACAAATCTAATACTATAAAAGATAACAAACAAAGTAACTATAAGTATAGATTCAGTAGTTTACTAAGGGTAATTAAGTTAACAAAAAGATAGAAAGTAAAAAAAGACTAGCTTTAATATACTAGTAGTAATAGTTAGTTTTACTATAATAGCTTAGTATATAGCGTATTGTAAATATTCACTATAGTATTACTAATAGAGTTATTTAACTAACTAAGTATATAAGTAGACTATATCTAAGGTTAGAAAGTTAATAATTTATCCTAAATATCTTCTTCAGAGTTATCTTATTATTATTTTATTTTACTAACGTCCTTAATCTTCTATATAGTAATTATCTTACGTCTATTAATCTCTATAATAAAACTAATTAATAGAATACTAATTGTGATACTTTTTTAACTATTAAGAATTACTTTTTACTACTACTTAAAGTTAAATACTTAAAACTTATAATAAATACTATTACTTATAATCTAACACTACGTAAAGGTTATATTACTACTCTTAGTTATATTTTTATAAGCTATTAGCTTAGAGTATTACTAATAGTATATTAAGACCTTAAACTAAGTAATAACCTTACTCCTATTATCTTATATAACAGTATTAACTATACTATTAACTTATTTATTATGTTTTACTTAGTGGGAAGGCCTACTAATATAACGGGTAAGTAAAGCCTTTAGGGTATTATTACAGTTAATAATTAATCCCCTTATAACAGTAAGAATATTAATTCAATACATAAAGACTATATTAACTATAACCTTACTATACTTACTAGCCTTAGTAATATAGTTAACTAAGATAAACTATAGTATAAATAACTAGATATTAAATATTATTATATAATAGTCAATACTATACAACATAATAAGACTTTTAAGACTTAGTTTCTTTTAACTAATACTAACTATAATATATAACTTCTTAATAGTATATCTAACTTTAATTTGGACTTCAATTTACTTTATAGTATTATAAATAAAAGTTAACTATTCTTTAGTAATATAGAATCCTAACTCTTTACAGATAAGTCTCTACGAGATAATTAAAAATAAGATCTTTAGTAGTACTAATATACCTTAAAAGGTCGGTCTATATAAAATTATAATTAATATAAAAATAAAAAGTAAGGATTTAATATACCTTAGGGTAGGACTTACTTATCTCAGTATAAAGGGATTACTTATTATATTAATATTAAACTAAATAAGAGATTATTACGGGATAATAATTATAATACAATTAGGCTTAGATATTACGGCGCTACTACTACTACTATTATCTATATTAAACTAAATATTATTAATAGAGACTAATAGCTACTCCGGCGTCACTACTACTATTATTACTAGGATTATTAATATAGTCCTTTACTTCTTTTACTTCAGCTATAATAACTTTAGTTACTACTATACTATTAGAGACTAAATAATAATAATTTATAACTTCTAAAGACTAGTAACACTACTATAGTAAGTAATAATAAGAATGACTAAAATAATAGATAACTTTAATACCTAGTTATATATATAAACTATTAAAAAAGCTAATAATAAAAAGATAATTAACTTTATTAATAATACTTAATAGTATCTTTTAGAGAGTATTAAGTAATAGTTAGGTAATAATAAAAATAGTTAAAGTTTAATTAAGGATATCTATAAGTTTTAAATCTATTAGATACTATAGACTATTTATTACTATTAACTAATATTAATAATAAGATACTAAAATAAACTAAAAAGCTATATAAAAAAATTAATTTACCTAGTACTAAAATCTAGATTATAGGCCTTATATAAGGCTATTTAAACTATTAATTAGCCCTTATAATAAAAATTATAATTAAATTTATAGTGTTAAGGTAAAATGGGCGTGGTGGTGGGGGTGAGGTGTGGGGGTGAAAATTCTGAATTTCAGTGTTTTGGAAGCTGCTGATGTAACGGACTGTATCTAATCTCTGTGCAAGCTGATTGGGCTTGGACAATCCCAGCCATAGGTTGTCTGTGCAAGCTGATTGGGCCCTGATTGTCTGGACAATCCCAGGCTCCCAGCCAGCCAACTAGAGCCCTCTGCCGATTTAAGGCTGAAGATTGTGGTCCCGCGACGAAACAACTATTTCCGCTTGTCGCCCGCCCTCTCCAGTCCAGCTCACGCAATCAGCAGGGCCCCAACCAAACTTGACTCTCGGCACCATGCATTCCGTCGTCATTTCAGACCATACCAGCATGAACATCGCTAACAATCAAACATACAAGGCAATCTTTTCCCGTCTCAGGTAGCCGCCAACGAGTCCGACCCCGCTGCCGACCGAAATCTTCACACTCGCCAACACTCCCAGCGATCTGCACCTAGGTACTGTACCTGGAGCACCGGAATGCACCTCATCCATACATCCCAGCGGCCGCACGTATAGCTTCCTCCGCACCACTCGTAATACCGGCTTCTCCGGGGATCGGGACGCCCGCGAGTTCCCCCGAGCTGGCAAACTAACGGTTGCTGCGTCTGGATGCGTACGCGACCCGACGCCCTGTCTGCGCAAGCCCTGGAGGAAGTCTTCGCATCTTCAAAGTCCTGTAAGCGGCCCAATCCTGCTGATTATGTTGAGATTGTTCATTACGATACTGATCGCCTGCGCAGTCATGTGGCTCCCCTTCCCCCATGGCCTCGACCCAACAGACGATTCTACCACCCGCTCGTCCCAGTCTTTCGGTATTAATGCGGACGAACAACGACGCGGCAGACCACGACGCCTCTTCCTTTCGTTTCCAGTCCGTCGCAATCGGCAATCTTCTTGCCCTCTCCGGCTCTTTCATCGATCAAACCCGTCGTCGCGTCCTCCCGATCCCCCCTCCCGAAGCTCACGACGCCGCCCACGACGCCGGATAATTGAAGGCGAGTAAAAGACAGAGATATGACGATGACGACGGCAGACGCAACGGGCTCTGTCCTCTAATAATTCTTTCGGGCGAGGATAAGATAGTGCAGCTGCGCCCAATTGAGCCGGCCTGACCAATGCCGCCTCCGGCAAGTCCTTACCAGGCTAGGAAGTCCCTGTAGTCACTGTGGGTATGGCTGTAAGCTATGTTTGTCTAAATGGTGCGAGATTGTATTTTTCTCGTACTTTGACCTCTATGCTGATATTCTCCAGAGTACACACAGGCTGCGCAAGGGTTCACTCTAACGTAGGACAGAAGTTATGCCGCCCTCGGCCAGACTGGGTTCATTAGCGAACTCACTATTCAACTACAAGCTGCAAGGTCTACAGGGTAAAGAAAAGGCAGGATAACTTGGGCTGGAACGAAGGGGCCTGGAGACCGATTACGCCGACACGGCGAAAGGCCGGCCCTAGAGCCCTGTCCCCTGCGTTGACGCATCCTTCGCCTCGACCAGATCCGAAGACGGCGAGATGATTCGCCTCGCTGGGCTTGCGCGTGCTAGTCGGCGATTATCGTTTGTCGGCATCTCAGCTAGGGTTCGAGAAGGTTATAGTAACTATCAAGGCCGTTTCGTTCCGCCATCTGTTTATTGTCACAGTCTACTCTCCAACACCCTTTGAGGTTAATAGCTGTTACTACTAACTAATTCCATCCCAACCACTTGTCCCTCGCGTTGAGTATATCTAACACGCCTAAGAACCTTGGCCATTTCGCTTCTTTCCTGTCAACAGCTAAATCTCTTCTCGGTCTTGGATATGCCGATTGGAAAAGTATCTCTTGCCCGCCTCGTGACAGCAGCCACGCTTCCTAACAATTCGTCAAGTCAATATCGTTACTTCACGGCACATGTCCACTGGCGGAAACCCCTTTGAGACACCTCTTTGCAAACTCTCCGAGGTGCCTCTATTCATTCCCTCGCCCATCCTTCACTAAGGTGTCCCCCGCCGCCGAGGAAAAGGTCGTGGGTAGACGTGTGAGGCATGTTCTATGTGCCCTACTAGCACTTTGCCGGTCATAACTAACAACACCACCCATCAACAGTCCCGAGGCTTCAAGGACAAGATTGCCAACACCAAACGCCATAAGAAGTCAACAGAACCCGGTCCCGAACTCGTAAACGGCCTCCACACAACTGCGCCAACAACCCAACATCCGACCTCGGCATACGGTTTGCCAAAGGCAGCGCGCAGATTCCTGACGCCCGCAAGGTGAAGCAGTCTACTTTCGACTACTTGGACGAAGGGGGCCGCCTTGGTCGACACCAGCCTTTCGAAGCGCCTATCGTGATTCATCACCGAGAATACCAGCAGCTACCGGAACTTCGTACTGCTGGTAGACGAACGCTGGATGGGCGATGGGTCAAAACACCCCTATGTACCATGTTCGTTCTCTCCTGGACGATGACGCGAAACGCGCACTGCACGCCGTAATCAAGGACCAGCACTCCAAGACCACAGATTACCCTTTGACTGTGTCGGCACTGTGTGTTTACAACTATCCAGGAACTGGCGGCTGTTATCTCTCACTAAGATCCCTTTGCCGAATAATCCTGAACAAGTTGGGACCCCTCGAGACTCGGCGATCCGAGACTAGCGGCAGTATCGATTGAGTGGTATTTGCGATGGCCACGGGAAGAGCTTAGTTGATCGAACGGCGGATTTCCGTGGGGTGGCCAGTCTCCAGCTTAGAATACAGGCATATGAGACTGACTTGTCCACGCAGGCTGTGCTGGAGTTAGGGAGGTTTATGGTGTTTTCGTCTTCATATTCTACGGTATACGGGGTTGCTATAGTGTTATATTATAGATTCAGTACCCATGGACTAATTTCACTTCCATGGCGTCACTATTTGTTCGATTCTCCCTTTCCATGAAGCATTGATAGATAGATACACTTGATAGTATATCCTTACAGGTTGCAGATAACACGCGAGTTATGGGACTGACAGGTCGCATTTCAACTCCACGAGTATGACTTGGCTTGATCAATGCCTTCCGAAGGCCAGAGATCTCTAGCATATTTATGTGTTATGTCTAGGATGTAGGCCCGTCTTGATCTCGATGTTCTCAAATTTAAACAACAGAACAGCTCCGCCAAGGGTCGCAGGTTGCTAAGCCCCGAAAATAATGATGAGTATTGCGCCAGGGCTCGATTCAACAATGTGTATAGTTTCGTGTTGGTTTTCCCCAGAGCAGGGTGTACTTCTTACAGCGTTTTAAGGCAAACGGTGCCTTTATTCGCCTTGGTAGTAATGTTAATAATGGGAATCGCGGGCAAACGGCTTCAGGCCCTCTAAGCTGTGCGACGCCAACCGGGGTTGATGGGCTGGCTGGTCGGGGTTAACGGGCTTGAACCAACACCACCACGCACGGGACCTAGATTCAACATCTTTCCATCGGACGTACAGCAGGCAGCATTCGAGTTCTCTTCCCTGACTCTTTGCACGACACGTTGATCATCCATCAGAAGCACTCTTTCTACCAGCCGTCTCCCGCTAGTCTCCTGGCGTCCGTCTATCCTGCGATCTTCCAGCGCGCCATTTGATATTTTTTTTTCACGCGGCCCGACAGCGACTATCAAGAGGTAGATATCTCTCGCGGCCTCGGAAACAACACCCGTCTAACCCGTCGCGCAGTGCACCTAGACGACTGGCGACGACATGGCCGCCCTTGGAAAACACGTCGTCCAGCTTGTAATGACCCCTTACGACCGCCCCTTCCGCCGTGTTGCAAAGATTAAGCGGCGCTATAAACACCAGGCGCGCCCAAACGAGGAAGATCGCAGCCGGGGTTTGCCCATCAACGCTCAGAAGGTCGACCGTCTCGAGGCCGTGCGGGGCTTGTTCGCTGCGCTCGGCGGCCTGGACGAGGTCTCCAAGTTTCAGCGCGACGAGATAAAGGCGGAGATTCGCAAGGCTAGGTTTAGTTATCAACTCTCCCTAAGGTACCTTAGCTGGGTATAATTCGAGAGTTTGAGAGTATTCTTGCGGAAGAGACAAACTCTATGCCCAGCCGCAGAGGTGGGCGGAGCTGTCGATCGTCGTCTAGTGCACTGGCGCTGGCGCCCGCCTCGCGCCGGCTGGAAAAGTTATTATTCTGAGTAAGGTATCAAAGGTGACGTTACCGAAGAACTGCGAGCCGGCGACGCGCGCGTGCGGCGGGCCGTGCGGCGGCGACAGGGCCGACGGGTGGGACATTGAGACCGAAGAGCGGGGTGACGGAACGGGCGGGTGGGGCCTGTAGACCGGCGGGTGTCCGGGTTTTCCCCCGTAGTAGGGCAGAAAACCGCGCCTGCGACATCACACCGCCGCCCTCTGGCCCGGCAGGGCGGGAGAGTACATCCATCGCACTCTCGCATTCTGCCGCGCTGGCTTCGCAGTCGGCTTGGGTGTTAAGGCGGGATGAGATAAAATGGGCAGTACTGCCACCCGCGGTCTTTGTTTGTTTGTACCTTGGCTGGGTCGCTGACGAGAGATAACGATCGGCTTTATGTTTTGTTACTGGTGGATAGGTGAGAACGGGTGTGGGCGTCGCGATACAAGGGCGGGCACGCCTTTTGAGCTTGCGTGGGAAGAGACAGAGTAGAATAAGAACCTCTCCAGCAGCATCTCGCATGGCCCACGGAAGGCCTCAAGAACCGTCTATTGATAGTTGGTCGTTCCCCTCCCTCTTTTATCCCCTGACCTGGGTCTATATGACGTGCTCGCAGAGACCCTAAGCTTCTTTCTTCTCGCTATTTCGACCGCCGTCTACAAACTCCTGTACTTCCCCGCTGCCCACTGAGGTTGTCAAGCCGCCGCTGCAGCCACCGCCTCCTCTCCAGAACTAAGGTGCGTCTCTCTTTCTCTCTTTCTCTCTCTCCGTGTGTGTGTGTGCGCTCCCCCTCCCTATATATCCCCCCTCCTGCGTGTCCACCTCTCTTTCGGCCTCTGTCTCTCTCCTGTAAAAAAACAACAACAACAAAACACCCGAGACTCCTCCCCCCTCTCCGCAGAAGACCTCGCAGCTACCGCCCGCCTCTACCACCTCTCTCGACTTCTAGCCGCCGCTACGCCGCCCGGCCTCTCTCCGCCGACCCTCTTCTCCTTCCTCCGCCTTGACCCCTTCGCGGCTCCCTTCGCCCCCGTCGCCGACAGCTCCGTGGAGGGCGGCGCGCGCGTGTCCGCCGCCGCCGAGGACTAGAATGCGCTCGCGCGCGGCCTCGAGAGGCGCCAGCTGACGTCGTGGGATTGGGAGTATTCTGGGGACGGGGAAGCTGACGCCGGAGGTCTCGCTGGCTGATTCGGTCCGCTTGTGGGGTGGGTTATCTGGGTTCTTTGATGTTGTGTCTCTATATGTTCCTGGATCTCTGCTTCTTTGTGTAGTTAACTATTGATCCGCCCCCTTTTGCTGTTTGTTCTCACTGTTCCATGCTTTCACCCGTGTCGTTTGTTGGCCCTGTTTCTGGCTGCTTTCTGTGATTTCTGTGAGTTGCGGACCCGAACACCAGCTATATATTGGGATCATCCGTCCGTCTCTGTCTTCCACCCACCCACCAAAGGCTCACAATCCACCGTCAAGCGCCAGCCATGAAGCGGGGAGTCGTGGACATCAACCGGAACGGCACCAAGCCCGCGACGCGGCGCTGAAAAGCGAGTGCAGCCGCGAGATCCGGGCCCTTGCGGCCGTCCTCGCGAGGAGTAATAAGGACCACCACGCAGCCCTCCTCGACAAGCTCGTATCCTTGGGCACTCTCGCGTACGTGAGATGGGCGGCGCCGCCGCCGCACGACGGGAACGGCAATGGTAATGCGTCCGACGCCTTCCCCGACCAATAGCTTAATCTCGGCGACCAGTCCCTCCGTAAGACTATAGCGGACTTCAAGAGATGGATCAACCACGACCACGGCCCCTTGGGTGCCACACCAGACCGCACAGCCAGGGACGACGAGATCAGTACATCTACCGGGGTGGATAAGCCGGCCGACACCGCCAGTTCTCCAGCAGCAGACAGACTCAGAGGTTCGGACACGGATCAGCAGCTATCGCCAGTCGCGGCAAAAACGCCACAAGGCATATTCGACGTATTCGTCCCTCTTATCGTCGCTCTGAACCAGCCGGCACTAGAGTCAGTGCGCGACGCAGACCCGGAGATGCACGTTCTAGCAGCTAACCTCGACAGCCGGCTTCATCTCAGCGACGGCCTGGCAGGGTCCCCAACGCAGGGCCCAGTGTGTTCCTGGTCGGGAGAGGGCTTGTCTGAGGTGAGAGACGGGGCGACGGCTGCGGACCACTGGCTCCTGTCGCTGCCGGGCTTTGTTGGCGTGTTCCCTGTGGACGGAAACGGAGAAGGAGAAGGGAATAGTAAGGGTATTAGCGGTGGTAATTACGGTGGGGATGACGGGACGAACGGCGGCGGTGAGGGCGTCGAGACACAGTCTCCATCCGCCGCCGCCGTCACGGCAGACGACAAGAAGGACCTTAGGTAAAGGGACGAGTGGCGCAAGAGGGACGGTCCGAGCACCTGACTGGTCAGCGAAGGGTGGGAGCAACGCGCGGAGGGCTGGCTGGGTGAGAGATGTGTGTATATTGTCCTGACCTATGTATTTTTGCTTCCGCGGTACTTCCACACACTCACGACCGGGTCCCGAGCCAAGTCAACCGTCGTCGTCCTGCCAGAGCAGCCGCTCTCTCCCGTAGGGATCCCCCCCGGGCATCGTCGAGGCCGCGACGAAGGGCGCCTCGGCAATCTCGCGCTCGGCCGCCAACGTCCACCGCTGGGTGCCGTCGGGCATCACCGCCACGCGCCGCGTCTACCGCGCGGACACTGAGTGGATAAGTATAACGGCCGCCTCGGTGCGGTCGACCAAATCGTCGAGACGCAAGAGCGCAATGTTCTATAGGAACGGGGTGGCCGCGTATATACTTGTGATGCTGGACTGCGCCGCGCTGGGTTTAGGGGTAGGGGGGGTGCGGCCTCGACGGGAATGCGCTCGACGTCCACCGAGCCGACATCTATTCCCCCCAGCGAGAGATGAAGTCGGAGGCACGTCGTCGTCGGCACCGGGCCCGAGGTCCAGCATACGCGTCGCCGTGTCCGCCCGCCCTGCTTTGTGACCACCAACACAGTCGGCGCGGAGGCACTAGAAGCCACAGGCCAGCCAGGCGACAAGTAGGTCGGCCTCGACCTTATAGTGCAGTGTCTTGAGCACCATAGCGAGATCAGCTATTTACTCGGACAAGGCTACGAGGGTGGGGTCGACGTTATAGATAAGGACAGGCCATTCAGGGCGGCGGCGTTTGTTCGAGGGCAGGATCGGCGGGGCCGGGAGGACGACGACGACGCAGTCATCATCGGGGCCGGGGCCGGGGCCGTGGCTGGTGACAGGCACCCCAGGGTGTTGGCCTCGGTCTCGGTCTCGGTCGCCCAGCTCGTCAGGTGGAAGGAGACTGGTGCGTCGCGGGCGAACTGCCAGTCGTCGTAGAGGCAGACCTCGATGGCACAAGTGTTGCGGTGTTGCGGCGGCATCCGGGCCTCGTCAAGATGTTGTCGGCAACGCGGAGGGACGTTGTTTGGTGTTGATCTCTGGTTGTTGTTGCGCCACGGGGCGCCGTCAATTCAACACCCGCATCCGCATCCATCCTCGGCCAACCCACCCGTCCATTTCTCCGGTCGCATGCCCGCTGTCTTGCCGGCAGCATCGACCGCAGCACTTGGCCAGCTCGCTGAATCGAGTTCAAATGCCGTCGGTGGTCGGCCCAACACACTACCCGGGCAGTACAAGTCTGGGTCGGAATCCATCGCAGTGCAGAAGCGTAGGTTTGTCACCTTAAACACCACCGAGGCCGGGGAAGCCAGGCGAATTGTTTGCCTTCTCGGCGCGACGAGGGCTGGAAATGCCCAGCCTGCGGGTCGTAGCCGGGGTCGTAAGGGCGCCAATGAAAAGCCATCGAGGTATCTAGATACCCTGCTGGTTGGAAGCGTTGTGGTGCTGTTGGTGGTGACAAACAGCGTCGGCGTCGCTCGGCCCCTGTCTGCTTGCTGCATCGCGCTCGCCCTCAATCACCGCGACTGCGAATGGGATGGATCCTGGGGTTCTGTCAGTATCATCACCAACACTCCAAGACGCCTCATCTCGTCAAGGAAAAAAAAAAAAGGGATTGTTTGCTTACTGGCTTGCTTGGAGGCGAGGTTTGAAGGCTTCGTAAGGTGTATGAGGATTGAGACGCGGGTCCCACCGCAAATGATTCCCGAATGGCTACTTATTTGAGCGAACAGCCCGCGTGCCTCGTTGCTTGCTTCAGGACAGAGTAATGCCATTCCGTTGTCCCCTGCACGAAACCCGTCGAGACGTCCGTCATCTACGCTGCTGGCCATGAGTCGGGATATGGACGCGGCTCCGAAGCCTGACGATTCCGTCGCGCCATCGACACCGGCCACAGTCACACCCCATCACCTAAGCTGGGCAGAAGCCGCAGTCAGCTCGTACGAATACCACCATCACCATGGCAGTGACAAACCACGGGATCCATCCGGACTTGGCCAGCATCCGTACCAGCATCAGCACGGCGCTGCAGACTGCCCCTGCTGCGCCCTTGAGACCATGCAACGAAATCCCAGCAACAGGAGGTGGGCGTGCCACCTGATCCGACTTGTGATCGACATCTGGGCAGATTCCACAGTCGGGCTACACGACGAGACCAGGATCTGCAGGCTTGTCACGGCCTACTGCCTCCCACTCGGACCCGGGGCTTGCAATATTCGGCGACTCGATCTGTGCAGCGACTGCCTGGCCAAACACGTGGGTGTCGCGAGGCGCCAAACCAAACGATCAAGCTAGATGGGAAAGGGGAGGGAGAGAGAGAAAAGGGGTTGTTGCAACTGCGGGGAGGTGCGCTTGATGGGCGACAGATTGAGGGTTGCGGGTGACAATTGGAACGCTGGGGGGCCCTCTGGCTTAAGGTTAGCGCGGTACCTAGTGGTGCTTACCTAATCACCCGTCACGATTTTCCCCGCCGAAAGATGGCCGAGTTGGAGGGTCGGAGCTCATTCCGTCAGAATGCTTAGGTAATATGACGTTGCTGTTTTATTTCACCCCGCAAGCCGCTGCCAGCGTACCTGCCTCATCTCCTTCCCCCCAAAAAAAAACCTCATCAGACGCGGGAGACGTTCCTATGGAAGAGGCGACGCAGCATCGGCCGTCCATGTGTCCACAGTCCCCGTCCCAATACTCACTCAGATTCGGTCTCGCCCACCACCGCCCTCCAGCACCAGCCGTGTCTACGAACATCGCGTCCTAGCCTCCGGGTACTGGGGGAGGGTCCTGTCAAATTGGGGCACCAGCTCAGTGTGCGCCCAGCGACACCACTGCCGGCCATCCTGCCGCGTTTCTTACCGCGCAACCTGACGGTCCTTTGTAATTGCGACGACTGCAGCCGTCGCGCACCCTCGCCTCGACCTTTCCTTGCGTCTTCGAACTCGATGAGGTCTTCTTCAACGTACACACTGCTCACGCTGCACGCTTCAGCAATGTCGCAGCGACACTGTGGCGGTCAGGTTGAAGTTATCGCGTATGGACTTGTGCAGAAGTGAGAGTCAGATGGTCTGGATGCGTCCGAGTCGCCCAAGGACCACGCAAAACCTTCACCTTCAGAGATTTAGCGGGCCGGTTTCTGCAACGAATTTGCATCTCAATCTCCCAGTTCTTGGCCTGTCGCCTCGAGGATCCGTCCTCTTCTCGGCTGCTGCCGCCGCCACTGCCTTCGCCTCATGCCCATACTCGAGCGACTTTGATGCCCCCTTCCACGGCCCATAAGCCGCTCCCACCTGCTTGTTGCACGCACCACCGTCTCTCATGCCGCTGCCCTCGACTCTCAAGCGTTTTTTCGCCGGCGGGCTGACAAGCTATGCCGCCACATGGGCACGTCGCCCGAGCAGGGGAGAAGTGAGAGCACAGCGGCGCGGCATCCAAAACAGAACTCCAAGCTTCTGTGATACACACCCGCAGATCGGGACCTACCGCAGTGGCCCCTGCCCCAGCCGGCAGGCGGACCCCGCTCCGGACCCCGCACCACCGATAAGGCGATAAGGGGCCATACTTACGGCCTTCGGGGCCCTCGTTCGAAACCTCCTTCCTGCAAGTCCAGATACCGTCAATATACGAGTATTGAGGCTTCAACCCTTCGCCGTACGGCCACCGAGGTGATACTAACAGCCACAATGACCTTCTGATAGCGGCGCAGATTGTGAGGTGCTGTGTCGCGGGTCAGACACCGCGCCATCGGACACTGGAAATTATCATCGGGAGTTTGCACCGTGTGTCTGGTTCTTGAAAGCAGGTGGAACGGGCGGTGCAGCCTGGTTCGGGAGTAATAATCAGACGGCGGCCGATGAAGCCAATCTCGAAGACTTTCAAGGGAACGAAAGGACCGTGAAGCTGGGTTCCCAAGCCGGACCAATATTATGGGCCAACTTCCAAGCCTAGGTCATACTCGAAATGTTTCCGCACAATCCTCCTTAGTGCCTACCGGGCACCTCTCGTAGCCTTGAAGGAAACATGACACTTGGCACAAACAGCCAGTCACACGGAAGCAGTCCTATAATACCTACGTCCCGAACCGCCCCACGGAAGTTTGCGCGCTGTTCCTCACAGTGCAACATGAGAGGCTCCATGTTTCAGCACACTGATCAGCCTCGTTTGAACCCAAGAGCCATACACTGATACACACAAGAATGCTGCTAATCAGCCGGCGTTCTCCATATCCCTTGGGAACTTGGTCTACTGACAGACAAGGAGTATTCCGGGGCGCCTGCTCCTTCCGTTCCGGCTTCACCTCCACTCCAGGAGCAGCACTCCGACTTCATACTGAGGATTCTGCCAGGAAAATGAAATAAGTGATTCCTTCGCGGATTGGTCGAACTTAAAATCCGCTTTGTGGATTGGACCCGGATATGCCGAATCTAGACTTTCTCACCGATAATCAGTTGCGTCGAAGATGGGGTAGCAATCCCATGAAATATGCCTGGTGGTTTTTGCCAAGGCTTTTTGTAAGCTGGCCAGTTGCTTTATTGGTGTCTGGCTGTATCCGGAGGCTTCGATTTCTTTGACCAACATGGGAGCGTGTGATCCGACCTGCAGATATAAGCCAGAATGTTTCCAAAGTTGTTGTGACCAATTGCTTCAAACGTTTCTGTCCAGAACATCGTTGTTATATTACAAAGATAAAGAAGACATCCTAGTGGAAGTAGACATGGAAAATAATGGTGTCGATGTAGACGGGAAAATGCTTGTCCCCAGAAGGTCTGGGAGAGGCAATGACTGCTGTCGGGACTGTTATAGATGGGCAATCCGGAGAAGATGCTGGTCGTCATAGGCGGGTAGCACAGACAAGTCGCAATGCAATACCAAGGCCTGGACTGCAGATTGCAAGCTGGCACAGGCACAGTCTTGGAAAACGGCTACAAGACTAGATACCTTGGGGCACTTGGTGCCTGTGAAATCACTTGACGACCACGGCCCAAAAGTACCATTGAAAACCCCTGCAGCAAGAAACCCGAGTTCAAGCTGCAAATATTCTCACAGCATCTCTCCATCTGCTAGTACTCCATGCCCCAGAACCCCGTACCCTTCACGGAGATTCATTGAGAGATCGACCTATAGACTGCAGTTGTGCCAACGTCGATGTCTGAATTTCTGAACATTCTTTTGATTGCCGCTGCGTCTGGTGATGCGCGACTCGTCAAGGATGCCTCCTGATATCCGGAAACCCGACCACACGTGCTGCTGTGGAACCACAGTCGAAGACTTTGCCGAGTTGCGAAGTACAGGACATAACGGTAGAGGGATCATTCGGTACTCCGACGCCCGGGGGCTTCCTGGTATTCGGTGCCTCCGTTGCCATTATCTGGCACTACTTCTTGGGAGTAGTATCTGCAGATTCAGGGGAAGCTTCATCGTTATCGCTGTTGAAAAACGCGTCCGCAACATGGAAGCGAGGGCTCGTCCCATCTGACTAGTTGTGACTAGCGTCAACAGAATGGGCGACATGCTCCGAAGTGCTGGATAAGACGCCGTCCTAGTCGTCCATGTGAGCTGGCAAGGTCTTGAAATTCTCCGTCTAGAAGGCCGCGTTAGTAGGTGCAATCATAGGTAGAAACCACTGCGCGATCCTCAAAAAGGGGACAGAGAAGAGGGACGTGTGCACTCACCTCGTCCGCGCTCGCGGCGGGCACCATCTGGTGACTATTGGTCAGGTGTGCTTCGAACCTGTCGATCAGAATTGGGCGACCACGAGGACTGTCGTACCGGATGCTCTGAGCCTCCGGCATGTCGCCGACTCGGTTACTTACCTAGATAAGGTAAGTTTTTCCGTGCGTTTGAGAGGGCGTCCGTCTTTAGCTCCGCTCGCCTCGGTCTCTGGGAGCATGAAGGCCAGACAGAGAATGGAAGGAGTGATTGAGTTCCAGGTTGGATCTTCCTCTCGCCAGCACGCACTGGTTGTACATCTCCCTCCCGCAGGCCAAAACGCCGCACTTGATGAAGGCAAGCACAACGCCACGGCCATCCGCCACGGCCATCCATTCCGGAGCCGGTTCTCGTTCTCGCTGGGCTGTTCTCGATATTGTTGTTGTCTTCTGATGAAGTCGGTAGTGGATCACTGCCAGCCTTCATCATTGATCAGGTAGTTCGTCACTTCTTCGATAGTGTCGCGACGTTACAATGCATGTTGGCGTCAATCTGCATGAGAGCGGAAAGGCGGCGCTTCGGGTTCGATTCGGCGGAGGAAAGTGGGCGTGAAAGGTTAGTGGCTGAGGTTTTGGGGGATGATGGCTCAGGGCAGACACAGTGGGTGGTGATGGAGGTCATCTCCGGCGTGTCAGTTTTCCAGAGACAACATGGAACTTATCAGACATCGCTACCTTGTCTTAGGGTCTTCGTCCGCAGGGTCTGGTCGCAGGAGAGTCTGAGGCACCAATTGAGATGGTAAGAAAAGGCGGGGATGCTGTGGTAGGATCGGCGGCAGAACATGCAAGTGCCTGCCTCGAGATTTCTCTGCTCCACCCGGATGGGCCTGGAATTTTGCCCGCGTGCAGGTGCAAGATTGACAGCGGTCGGGTGGGCGGACTTCAGTGGGCTCCGGGGGACTTCAGCGGGCCTGGTACGGCGGGCTTTAGTGGGCGCCCACAAAATACCTGGACGCTAAATCGCCATGTATTTCTTGCCGAGGTGGACCCACCCAGTCATTAAATCGCCAGGTATTTTGTGCAGCGGTCGGCACGCCCAGCGCCACCTCAATTGGTCTTGCACGAACAATCACGTCCAAGACAAACAGGTCGACACAGGATACCTACGTCCTCTCTCAATTAATCGAACACTACTTTAGTTCTCTGCAGGTCTTTTCAAACTGTTCTCCGACTCCTCCAGGCCTTTCTCTATGTCCATCACCTTACCCTCCAATTGACGCAGAGCCTCCCGCACGACTTTCAAGCGCGCGCACGTCTCGTCCACCTCAATCGCATCCGCCCTCACCTCGTCCGCCGTCTTGACCCCAAACGCCTCCAGCTCGTTGGCTTCGCCGACGGCCGCCTCGATTCTTCCTGCCTCAATATCGGCCGCGTGAGCCAACACATCCAACACCATCATAGCAGTCTTGAGGCTGTCGCGCAGCGTATCCAGAGCGGCCGTCTGCTCGTGCAGGCTCTGCTCCAACCGCCGCCTGGTGTCTTGCCGCCACTTCCTCACCTCCGCCAGCTGCCTCATGATCTTGTCCTCTATATCGAGGAACTGTGTACAGTCGGGCCCCGGGCGAGTCGGTGATAAGACCGCGTCTGGCTGCTCTACCTGCACTTGGCTGCGCGCTGGCATCAGCGACTCCTAGTCCGTCACTTTGAACCCGCTGCACGTGGCCATGATGCGCCGCCAAAGGCCCATGTGGAGCTCGGCAGGGACTGGCCGGCTCGCCAATGCACAGAGGGCAAACACAAATATGCAGACGCCCCCGTCGTTATCACCGTGCTGCTTGCTGCTGCTGCACTGAATGGCTCTGCGCGACTGGGCGGGGGTCTTGTATAGATATCGTCCAATGAACTCTGAGGCGCGGCGGCGGGCTTCTTGGGCTGACTCGGGGGACGCGAGGGAGTTGTACATGTCGACAGTGGTGGCTTTGACGCCGGCGTGGGCCAGGATGACGAGTACCCAGTGATTCCCCTCGACTTGTAGTGGTAGTAGGGTCGTTCTGGCCTGGATGACTCGTTTCGCGACGCGGGGATCGGATGCGGCACCATCTACGGGTAGATCAGGGCTGCGATATGCGTCGACGTAATGCACACGCTTGCCTTGAGCCATGCAAATGTTTCCCAGCGAGAAGTCGAGCCACTCTCCGCGAACGCATTCACCCGCCAGGAGCTCCTGGGCAGCTCGGTCCGAAATGTATGAAGTAGGCTCCTGTGTGCGGGGTCTTTTAGGGCCACCCATGGTGGATGATGGTTGTAGCGGTGCGGGGGACGGGGATCCGGGGAATAGTGGGTCTGCTTCTGTGCTGTCTGGGTTGGGCCAGCCTTCTGCAGAATGCGAGGATGGAGCAGGGGACGACGGTTGGTTTGTCACGACTTGTTGCTCTGCGTCCGATAAGTCTGGATCAGAACTTGCAAGTGGGCCGAAATACGGCGGGGAGCTCGAAAGAAGAGGCGGAGTGCTTGGCGATGCTGGACTCGGTGATGTTTGGCTCGGTGATGCTGGACTTGGTGATGCGGGGGTCGGTGACGCAGGACTCTGCGGCGAATCGTCTCCGGCTGCGGACTTGGACGAGTCTCCGATGGCATCTGCTTGCCGGCGTCTTGGAGTTTCCGGCTGCTCTACGGATGCGTCGGAGCTTTCGCCGTCGTTCTCTCCTGGCTCGTCGCCGTCGTCCTCTCTTGGCTCGTCGCCGTCGGAGCCAGACTCGATGTCGTCGTCAGTAGTGTAGCCATCAACCGGGGCCACCAGCTCCGTAGCGGCAACAACGTCTGCCAAGGTGATATCACCGTATCTCTTGGGCCCGCGGCGCTTGGCTTTGCTTCCGCGGCGGGCAGCTGCGCACTCCAACAGCAGTGCTATAGACTCTTCCCAGTTCTTTGAAACCCGGGCGAGATCGAGCAGCTTCTTGAAGAAATCCTGACCCTGTCTGCAGTGGTCGAAGGCGACAGCGAAGAGCAGGTGCCGCGGCTCGATGCCCCAGGCGGCGGCGATCTTTCTGACCTTGGGCTCGACTCTGCTGTTGGTCACGGTAAAAGGCGCAGCCGGGAGGTATGGTAGGAGGACTGCTACTGCAGCGTCTGGGATGTGGCGGCGGAAGTCGGCTGGCTGGATGCTGTATGGTTCGGCTCTGGCGGCCTGTTCGAGGCGGAGGAGATGCTGGTAGAACTTGGAGTGGCTGAAGGTGGAGGTGGTAACAATGTGGAGAAAGTCTTGGAGAAGGGCATGGAGGGGTGCTGCAAGTTCTGGAGTACCGGCGTCAATGGCCATTGGTGATGGAATGAACGTTAGCGATGGGAGCCGGTCATGATGTGGTCGTCGACGTTGTCGTCGTCGTTATTGTTCTTAGTCGGTGGGCGACGTCAGTTATGTTGGGATGACGCAGTCCTATGTTGAGAGCGTTGCTGGAGGTAGGCGCGGTCGCTGGGCTGCCTTCCAGTGATTCAGGCAGGCGCCGTGATTACCTGGCAAGAAATACCTGGCAAGAAATACCCGGCGGTTTCCGGGCCTAAAACCGCCAGGTATTTCTCGTGCACTGTACTTCACGCGCCTCGTTCCTGCCTTCGATCTTCCCATATCGTATCTCGTGTCTGCCCATCTTAGAGAAGGCACACCACCCCAGCCACTCGGCGCCCCGGTGCCAACCCGGCCTTCTGACCAAACTTCCCAGAGCCGGACTCCAGCGCACAATCACACAATGCCACCTCTTCGGCCGATCTCTATCACAATCAGGAACAGTGCACCACCGCTTCTTTGCACTGCTAGGTACACGATCAGCGCAACAACATCACCATCGGCAACATCCAATCGTCCTCTTTCCTTGTCGCCGCGGTTACCGAAGCTGACCCAGACATGGACGAACAAGACGGCGGGCCAGACTCCCAGCAGCTAAGCTGTGACACTGGCAAACTGATATCCGCCAGGAACTCAACGACAGCCTCGGATCTATCAGCAGCCATCATCCCAGTCTCACGAAGCTCGAGAACGAGACAGAACTCCATCGGCTGCATTCTTTGCGAGACCGCGATGCCCCCGTCCTACAGCCTACATCCGGTGGCCCAACGAAAGCCCCTCCGAAACGCCTCACTCCATAGCTGTGCGCCAGTGCATCCTTTTGTGCTGCCCACGATCCCTTTCTCAGCAGCGGTCGTCATGTTTCAAACCCGCTCGACCACCGGTTTAAAGCTGCCAGAGACCGTGTGGGGTTATTTGCGATGAAGAAGAGGCTGGTTTTCCCCCGTAAATTGCGTCTTGGGCCCCCGGACCACTACCTAGCCAACCTGAAAGATATCGCCGAAGGCAAAAACAGCCTCCCCGCATAACCGAACCTAGTTCTTAATTGATAGCAGCTTATGTCGACAGTGCACAAGCGGGCTGGGCGATCATGGTCTTTTTCTTGCCGGGACGATCTGGTCCTTCATTCCGAGTTCAGTCAATGTGATGATGCAATGCTGCCGGTCTGTGGGAATGAGGACGGTTGTCGTAGTCTGAGATCGACAGTCATCGGTGCATCACTGGTCCGAATGCTTGTCTCTTGGAGTGTATTCATCCTTTTGTGACGTTGATCAAGGTCCGTTACGGTATCCAGACCGCATTGCCGCTTTTCGTGTGAACAGCTTTGTCAGCTCTCCGGGCTCAGCCAGTCTTCCTCGCCTAGAAGTTCTCGGGGCAATTTAGAGGGGTACGTCAAGACCAAAATGACGCAGATTTTCCTAGCAGTGGCGCGTGCGCTACAGGAACGTGAGATGGGCTGTCCGAGAAGCAAAGAGCAGGCAGCGGCGAGCCCGCGAGAGTGTGCCCAAGGTGCCTGACCGTTTCTGTATAGACCGCGTGGCAGGGGAACTGGGCCACTGCGCCTGTGAAGGAAAGCGGAAGCAGCGCACCTCCCGATCGTGTGAACCACACGTGACCTCTGGCGAGAAAAAGGAAAGAAGACGCTGGCGGCTGGACCTACCTTGGAGGGGTCAGTTTGTATTCCCGGCTCTTCCTCCTCCCCGTCCACGTCCACGCGACTGTTCCCCAGGCTCACACCCAACGTCGACACCCTGGACCCTTGCGGTCGTCCAAGTCGATCTCGTCCGCTTCCCATGCCACGTGAGGGGCCAGACAAGCCGGCTCGAAACCTTGCAGTGCCTCTGTGGACGTCGGTCAACACCGCCGAAGAGCCAATGGAGGCGCCGTTGCGCCAGGCCAAGATGGCCATGGGTGCCAGGGGGCGAAGATTCGGCATCGACGAGGGAGGAGACGGGTGTGGCTTTTTTTGACTGAGTTTCTCAAACTCTCTACTGGCGGGCTATTATCATGCTGTACTGCTAAAGTCTCAGCGTCCCTACTACATTCAAGCGCGAGTATCCCCAAGCACGAGAAAGCCGTCGGGGCTCAAAGGACGCCGACGTGCCGTAAGGTCTGGACGACGTCGCTGGTTGCGTGCAAAATGTTGCTGGCAGGTTGACCTCAAGTACAGGAGACATCGATCCGGTGTTGTTGACCGGCTTGCTGGAGCATAACCTCACGTGGCTACTGGCCTGCTTGTCAAAGGAGTGAAGGACATGGAAGAAGCGGGTTAGATCGGTCAGTCGGTGATTGTCTTGGTCCTGCAGAGGCTTTGGGAAACCATAATAGATTCGCGGCGAGGTCGAAGACGTCAAGTGACACAGGGCGAATATGGACGGTAGTGTGGACGTGGATCAGCAGGATGCTACTGACGATAAGTATGTTATCGAGAGTACCATCAACCCTCGGCCTGGCGCAGGAGCCGTGGTCGCGCCTTTTTCTCGAGGTCCCGGGCGCCCGTGAATACTTCTCGTGTATGTTGGTTGGCATGGCTGGGGGCGTACTCAGAGCGTAGTATTGTACCCGGCGGTAATGTTGGCGAGGGAATGTTGGTGATGGTGGTGATTGAGGTTGGGGCGGCAGTTGCCGGGAACCAGCCCGACCAGCCTAACAAATCCATTCGACCGGAATTCACCCGACCAGGATCCATCCAACCAGAATCCATCCGACCAGAAAGACCAGTCCGTGCACCTCGCTTATTTCGGGTAGCTGGGTGGCACTAGCTCTCCCACCAGCCACAGTAATCCCCCGAACAAGCACACCCGCCTGGGAACAACACTCAACACCGTGCAAATGGCGCGGTCTACAACGCATCAGCGATGAACAACTTGGAGTATCATGCAAGTTTTGCGATCCTACAGAGCCATGTCTATATGCTGGAAGTCTGAGCGGCAGTACGTACCTACTCCCGAGTTGCGGAAAACTTAGACCGGGCAGTATTCCGAGGCTTCTTTTGGCGACCGTGCATCCATTGAGGCCCGACCCTTCACCAACTGCAGCCAGCCTTGACCAAGCCGCAGTGACATCACGCTCATTCACGACCTGAAGGATTGAGGCTGCACTCGACGCGACGCAACGCGACGCGACATTAGTACGCCGGTGGCCGAGACACCGATCATTCCTGCAAGCCGGATGCGACATGCTGTCGAGCCTGCCCCCAAGGATGTAGGCTACAGCTACTGCGTTCTGGAGACTGGCATCGTCGGGGTATTACGTGGTTCGGACAGACAAGGGAGACGCGGACGCAAACCCCGCCGAGTTTGTTGTTGATAAATGGGAGCCCGGGCTGAGGGCCGGGGGCGACTCAAGGCGGAGGAACCTGGGCTTCGGTCGTTGATCAGGAGCAAGTCATCCGGCCGTCAGTAATGCTGGCCGCTGTGATGGGTCCGAATCAGGAAAGCATATGGTCAGAGGCATTACGAGGGCCTTCCTGTGCTTGAACACCGTCGTTGTGAGTCTGCAACAGGACGGCTCGTTGATTGCATGTCCTCGTCTCGAGCCCCGGGCCCAAGTTCCTCACTTCTTACAGGCACCTCGCCACCGTCGCGGCCCCGTCCTCATTGATGTTGTAGTCGGGCTGTGATGTTGACCGAGCTGCTGTGGACAATGATTCGGCTTTGCCTGTAACCGCCAGCTCTATAACGTTCGCTCGGATGCCTCCCACGATCCATCGGCTCACCGTCACTCACTAACGGTGTAGAATGATGCCATGCACCACTTTGGGCGGGATGCACGGTCTGAGCTTTCCCCAGTGGGATGCAGAGAATTTGTCGCGTCAGACAGAAACACAAACGCCTTTGGCTATCACCGTCAGACTGCAGGTTGTCTCAGCTGCAGCGGGCAATATCGCGATTTACGAGATGGCGGCCGCTGTTGAGTGAGGCTTTTTTCCGGGGGCTTGAAAATCAAGAATTTGGCTTCGCATCGTCTTTTTGCGGGGGACCTCGACTCGATACGGCCCGAATTTGGGAATAGCTTCATTTCGGACAGCGGCGGGCTGCACAAGCACAGCGCCACGACAGTATAGCTAAAAATACAACCAGGGTAAATAAATTCTAGAACAGAAGAAAGAAAAATCTGAGCGAAAATTCCACGTCTCTCACGTTGTCTTTCAGCCGTCCGACGGTTCCATGCCAGTGAGCTGCAGTCACAGCAAAGGCAAACAATCCATACTGGGTCTTTTGCTGACTTTGAAGCAGGCTCGGTTGAGAGTTAGGGACCTTAGGTGCCTACGTAAGCCCATTGGGACGATGGCACGTAGGCCCCGCCAGAACGCTACCGTCCATGTTCGCGAGGTACTTCTTGGCCGTGATGCACGACAAAAAATACTTCAGGGCAAAAATTCCTGGCAACACCACCCTGCTGCCCAGCGCAGTGCTTGGCCACCTGGCAGGCAGAAATTGAGGCTATTCGCAAATGGAACCTCGCGCATTGCCATTTCATCGGCAAGTGTTGCAAATCTTGCTATCAAATGCAATCCCGCGCATTCTCCTATAGCTCGCGGGTAGTTGAAGGAGTAAAGTTTGCTATTTTATCCCGTTCTTTGCTCTATGATTTGCTATCTGCTTTGATCGGCTTTCTCAAACTGTGTGAGGCGGGTGGGAGCTTCCAGGTCAAGTTTCCGTGGGGCCTGGCTTTCTTCGAGGCGGAGTTGTGCTCAGTAGGGGCTGTAAAAAGAAGCTAGGGAGGTCCGGGGGAACTTCGGCAGTTTGTTATGCATACACAAAGGGTCCACACAGTGTAAAATAAAGTATATACCTAGTATATGCTCAGTATAAGCCTGGCTATACGGGCCATACAGGCCATTCGGGCCATACGGGCCATACAGGCCATTCGGGCCATACGGGCCATACAGGCCATTCGGGCCATACAGGCCATACGGGCCATACAGGCCATACAGGCCATACAGGCCATACAGGCCATACAGGCCATACAGGCCATACGGGCCATTCGGGCCATATCTAGTACATACTGTATAGTTTACATAATATTGTATAATAAGTGTGTGGCGCTAGCACGGCCACACCCCCCTCGCTTCTTTTTAGACCCCCTGCTCTGCTGAAAACCCTCTTCGAGGTAGCGAAACCTGGAAGGCCGGCGGCATGTTGTCGGTTAAACTTCGGGCCTTTGTGCATTACGTCATTGTCCGATTCCCCCCTCCTAGCCTGCCAGTCAATCGGTGGCTTTGGACGTTTTTTCCCAAGACTCTGTCACAGCGTCTCCGGCCCCAGCCTCTCAGCAGCTTCAGCAGGCCCCCGCGACGTCGAAGAAGCGACCTCTCCGGGAGACGCTTACACCTCCACCATCGATCTGCGGTCTACACCGTTCCGGCAATGGTCAAATCCGTGAAGCGTCGCTTGACCGACATGGACGCGACCCCTCGCGGTCCCACCGGAATCCTCGCACCCGGCGACTCGGTATCACAGACCGGCAGCATCACTACGATATCAACAAGCACACCCGTGTCCCGTGCGTGAAGGGTCGCCGGCCAAACAGCTGATGGCCCTCGAGCTGGCCGATGATCCCGTCCAATTTGCGTCCCTCGACACTCTCAAAATCTGACGCCTCCAGGGCCCAAGGCCTGGCCGACGTCTACTTGCAGGTCGCCGACTTCGCGTCGGGAGCTGGTGTCATTCCCAAGGACAACCGTGTAGGTTACCCGATCTCTACCATACCGTTACTCGCCTGTGCAGATATACTAACGCATTTCCCAGCACGCAGCCTCGTCTCCCCTCGTCTCTTCCCCCACCGTTAGAGCACAGCTTCTTCGACCAGAGCAGCGAGAAGCAGCAGCTGGGACCTCCCATCACCTACGGCACGGTAGAGCGAATTGTCAAGATCTCACATTTCTGCATGCAGGAACAGGTGGACGAGGCAGGTTGGGGAAGCGAGGTCCACGGACGAGTCTTGGAGGCGGCTCTGCGAAAGTCTGACGCCGCGGCCAGAGATGGCACTGTTAACTTCTTCCACATGTACGTGTACGTCTGGAGCTGCAAGTCTCGTATTGTTAGCATTTATCTAACAAGGCATTTTTGCCTCGAAACAGACCAACAGCTGGTGTCCTCGGTTCCCAAGCAGGTACGCGGATGGTCGATTTCTGTATGTTTGTCGATTGCCCGGCACTGTTTCCGGATGAGCTATCCCTAGACGCCGCTGTTGGGCATACTCGGAAGTTATCGGGTCGCAACACCCTCAACCATACACCATACTTCCTCCTTCGCGATCAATCTGTTTCCCTGACTATCGAGTGTAAGAAGCGCGATGGCGGGCTTGACGATGCGGATCTACAGATCAATTCGTGGCAAGCCGCCCAATGGAATTATCTATCGATCCTGGCTACGAAGCGAGGGAACGACATCTCCGGCCTACCCTTTCTACCCGGGTTTATCGTATGGCAGAGACTGGTTCTTCGTGGCCACCACCCGCGTTGGCAAGAAAACAGTGCGTCCAACACGCCACTTGAGACATGCATTCCCGCTGACGTTGGCTAGACTCTGTGGACCAGGCGATACATCGGCGCGACCACCAATGTTCTAGGGACTTACCAAATCATCAGAACCATCCGATATTTTGCATGGTGGACGCAGAACACCTACTGGCCGTGGTTTATCACCAACGCGCTGGGGCTTGTCGAAGTCGCCGATGAGGGCCGAAGCAAGATCGAGGGGCTCGCATACCCCATATCCGGATCCTTTGGTTGCCCCTGGCCTCACTTCCGACCGCCTGCCAACCGTCTTCACATTTCCCAGGCCCCTGGCCTGCTCTGTACCGTACGAAGTTAATTCAGTTAACTCGCTTGCGTGGTCAGTCGAGCGTACCTGCAGATGCCGGCAGCCAGCCAACCCGGACATGACCCTCATCGGATGCTCCCACATTGAGTGTGGCAAGTGGCGTTATGAGCATTGCCTCGTTGAGGATGCCCTGACGCAAACTCTGTGTCAACAACTAATCAATCCGAACATACGAGCGGCTCGGCAAGGACAACCCGCACTTCACCGCCAAGCCTCCGACCGACGGGACCGCTTCTGTCGCAGACAGCGAAATGGATAAGACGATAAGAAGCTGGACGACGGTGTCAATGTAGTTGAGGACATGGATGGATTGGAGATGCATCCCACTCCAGCGTTGTCAACGCCCCAGCAAGAGAGCTGCAGTAGGCGAGGAATGGGCGGGGAGGCAAGTTCAGTGGAGGATCTTCTTTGTTCAATATGTGCTGCTTCTTTCTGCCGCCTCTGAGCGATGCTAACGCTGCCGGCCGATCTGCATTACGCCACAAAGATAACCCTCGTTCCTCACGGCTTAAAGTACGGACTCGAGCCCCGGCCTCTATGAATGGATTTCCCTTCGAAAAGAGTACCGGCGGTGACAACGAGACCTTGGGCTACTTTATCGATGCCCTGCTTCTTGATGTGATTGGCAGAGCGTCGTCGGAGGTTGGGGCGGCTGTGGCGGGCGTCGCCACCCAAGACTACTGCTTCTACAATTCGCTTCGGTAGCCTGGCGCGGACATGGATGGAACCATCTGGTCTCAAGAACTTGGAGGCTGGCTTCGCGCCGGTCATGAGACTGCTGCCGGTATTCACAGCCGAGCTGTTCGGTCGCTCGTACAGGAAGGCCCGCTCGGCGAGACGACCGAGGCTGAACACCAATTGGTAGACGTCATAGGCGATGGTGCGCAGCTGGTTCTCCACGAAGCCATGCAGCTTCTCCGAAGAGAACCTGTCCTGGTACCAGCTCTGGATCTCGCTGGACCATTCCACCTCACGCTGCTGAAGCGCCTGCTCTTTCTCGTTGAGCTCAAGACGCTCCTTCTGGGCGTCAATCTGTTGATCAAGAGCCTTGATCTCGCGGCCCTTGATGTTGGCTTGGAGCGTGCGCTCCTGCAATTGGCGCGTCAAGTCGTTGATACGCCCGGCCCTCTGGCTCTTGTTGGTTGAAATCAAGGCTCTGATGCGGTCGATCTTGGCGTCCGCGACCAAGTGCGAGGCGATCCGCATCGTCACTCCCATGCCCATGGGCTGGATCTGTTCACTGATTGTCGGAAGTGTGCGCAGCCCGGCCACGATCTCGTCGCGGATGTTGGATCCCTCGGTGATATCGGCCACCTCCTGAGCCTGGTCAAACTCTATCTGCTCATGCGGGCTCATGCGAAGGTGATCCGAGGTGGGCTTGTCGATTTCCTAGATAACGCCCTCCCACTCCATCTTGACGTCCTGGGGAATCTTCTTTTCATCCTCACTCAGCAGCTTGAGGTAGTGGCCCAGCTGGCTGACATTGGACTCCCGCTGGACCTGGAGCGACTCCAGCGTCAAGTCCGGCTCCTCGTAACTGAGCTTCCTCAGCCGAAGGAGCAAGTCCTGCTTCTTGACATCCTGGCGTGCCTGCAGGAGCGCGAGCGTCTCTCCGTCGCGCTTCTCGCGTACCGTCAGAAGCCGCTCCATCATGCTCCATCATGCTCTGTACCTCTGCGCACATCTCGATGGCGCGCCCTATCAGCACCTGGAACCTGGTATATGGCACCGATGCGTCCTGGCTTCCGCTGAGAAGGTCAGGTACGCCTCCCGCCCTAGAGGCGAAGCCACTACCTGCCAGCAATTGGGAAGGGTCCAGGTACGGCTCGTCGATGGAGTAGGCCATCGGCCGACCGTTAATGTCAAGGTTGTTGCGCGTCTTGAAGGGGCGATCCTCCACCAGCTCGCAGAGATGCTCGTGTTTCGGGTTCGGCGGCAGACAGAAGTAGTCCGACTTGGTCATACACAGCAGGCTCTGCTCCTTGCCGTCAACCTTCAGAGCAGAAACGCTGCCTCGGCGGCTCAAGGCGCACAGGAACGGGAACTCGAGCTCGAGATCCGCCTTTTCCTTGAACGTCCCAAACATAAGAGGCGCCTTGCGCCGACCCAGCTTGGCCGCTTTCTGCGGTACCGGGCTGAGGATGTAGCTGGCCTCGGCGTAGCGCTGAATGGCAATGGGCAGGGCTTCGAGGCTGCCGCGTCGGAAGTAGACGTCGCCGGCGCAGACGAGCACCTCGACGTGCTTGAAAATCACCCACTTCATGTAGGCCTGAGTACGGCCACGTGCTGTCCCGTGCGCGTTCAGGGAATCGCTTCGCCTCTCTGCCACGACAAAACTCAAATTTGACCATCGCGAGTCGGGAGCAAGATCGTCCGGCCACTCGGAGAAGCCATCGCGCAAGTTCTCCTTGTTCGCCGCCACCTCCCTGAAGGGCGGGAACTTCCAGCACTCGACAGCCACCGAGCCGGCATCTTCCACCTTGTTGACAGACTGGGCAGTGGGATCGAAGATGAGCTTCATGGAGCGCAACGCCAGATCGAACTGCTGTGTGGCCTGGAAGCGCTCAACGGAAAGAAGCACGGCGTGCAGACCGAGCTCCCAGTTGTAGATGGCGTAGGGAGTGGGCAGCTCGTGGCGGCCGGCAGCAAACTTATCCGAAGTCTCCGACCCAAGGTCCAGAGCCGCAACCCCCGACACGTTCACCGGATTCTCCTGGATCTTCTCAAAAAGGTCGTCGGCGCTGCTCCCTGGCCCGCTCGCCGCGTCAACGAGGTGTGTTGCGTAAGTGTGAACTATGGCCACGGTTCGGCTCTGGCTGATGATAGTGCCGGAGGAGAACTCCGCTAGGATACCGTCGACGGTCGTCGGCCACATTAAAACTGTGGCGCTTCGATTGCCGCTACGGACGTCGTCTACGAACATGCCTATTACGTCCCGGCTTGTGTCCCCGCTAAAGGAGAGCGTCCAGGTTAACTCGCGAGTGTCAGTCTCACTTCTATATGGAACAGTAAAAAGGGGTAACTGTTGCTTTGCTAAGTTGCTGCCGGCGCGAACGAGGCCCGGCGGAGCTAAGGAAGTTTCGCTCTTTGACAAGTCGGACCACGAGTAGTTGTGGAACGTAGTAAGAAGTGTCGATCCCAGGCTGTCTGTTTGCTTGTCGTTCGCAGTGACGAGTATGCAGTCGTCCTTAATAGAGAAGGAACCGAGGGAGTGTTACAAGGCGTCAGGCGCATACCAGCAACCCATACGAATCACGGTCTCGTCTGGAGTTGAGCTCTCAGGCGTCAGCACTGTCGATAGTAGAGCCTCGAAGATAAAACTACCAATCGAAGGTAGAGTTGTGCTGTCGGAGAGCTTGGTGTTTGCTTGGACAGCTAACGTTGTTTGAGAAAGACGCTTAGGCGAACCGCTTCCCATCGTCGCAAAGCTCCGTCCATGCCATTCGGATCTCCCAGTACTTCTGCGGGGCCACTTTCTTAATGGGCTCTTTGGATACGCTGTCATAGGTGGCCAACACTACCGTTTGTTTTTCATTGCCTTCATTGTCCTTGTCTTCATCGTGTCGGTACGCTCTGTCACCTTCGGGCTCGCCGTCTTCACGGTGATCTGGGGCAGGAACAAGAACAGCCTGTTGCGGCGCATAACAGGCAGCATGTAGCTCTGTGGGAGGGTGCTGCCTTCCCAGTCTGTCTCATAGGTGAGTGTGTCGAGCTCCATCCAGTTCCACGCCGACCAACTAGACAATAGGTTAGTGATGGAGACGGACTTACGGTTAACCGTCATGCAGCGGTAGAAGAACAAGACTGGCGATACGATCTGGAACAAGAGCGAGACTAGGAACCTTATCTTCAAACACTACCATGCCCTTAATAAGCCGCACGAGCGATACCAACTCGAACAGACCGCCCAGGCTCTTCAGGCTCTCAAAGACATACACAGACAGCTTCCTGCGTTCGCACAGCTGGAGAATCTAAGTTCCAGACTTACTTACCGGCGATAGTAAAAAAGTCCTCTTAGCTGAAACTGAGGGTGGCGCAGGCCTTTGCGCGACGATACGCCCTCGAATATAGTATCCTGAAGTGACGTTCCCGCGTTGTAGAAATAATGGCCAAGGCGGCCGAGCCGACGTTCAGTGAGTTATTCTGGTCTTCTATTTCACCCCAGTCATTCTTAGTCATTAGCAGTTGACCGCCGCGCAGAGCCCGTCAAGATCCACGCCGGGTAGCCAAGCGTAATAGTCGTCCTCGCGCCCAACTCGGAACCCCCCTGTCCTAGAGGCGGCTGCTAGAGTCCGGAGAGCGGAAAAGCAGTGGCAATGGCAAGGACCGGGTACATATAGGAGAACGGCGATCCTTCTGGTTCAGTCCCAGACCTCGGACTTTGGCCGTCACTTGCCAAAGATACGAGCAACGCGCACTTTAAAGATCTTGATGGCCACGGGCGGCAAGATCTCGTTGTCTCAGACTTGAACGGCCGGCTTGTTGGGTACTTTGAGGGCCTGGCTGAGAACGCGTGGGCCGACTCCAAGGAGTTTCCGGTGTCCACAAACGTCAGCGCAGTCGACAAGTCAATCTGGAGGCTGGACTTACAGACTGTCGCGCGGCTGGTCGAGAGGGACACTCACTGTTTCTGGCTCGGTCTCTACAAGCAAGTATAGATACTACGACGGATACTATGACGGCCGGGAGAGAGAGTTCAGAGGATTCGGCATGGTTGAGAGCTGGCGGACGGAGAGATATCCTGTGCGCGCCGGCATGAGAAACATGGAGTCAGCATTAAGTCGGCGCAGATTGCCGATGGATTGAAAACTTCTAGCCTTGCTGACCCTGACGCACGCGCTGCTTAGGCTCGGCATTATCTCACCTTTGTTATGAACAGCTATGCCGATGTTATTGGAGAGGACTAAGAATTATGTCCAGCCAGATAACATACGTCTTGCTCCTAAGTGCTTTTAATATCGACACGATTCGAGAGAAGGGGCTGTCAGGTCTTCAATATGCGGAAGGGTTTGCGATGCAAAAAGGTAAGGAAACGAGAACCTTGTATAATAGCGGACTCGACGTGACAAAGGTCCTACCTTTGGGGTTCTTTGAAGCATTTTCTACTTTTGACCACGTCTACCAATTGGCCATGGACAAGGCAATGATTCAGGCTGTCTACCAGGATGGCGACTTTTTGTTCCAGTTTGACAAGGGGACCTCCTTTCGGGACGCACTGTATGGGAAATCCAGCGGGCACTCTGACCCAGAGTCCGACTCGTCCGCTTGGCTCTCCCCTGGCCTGGCCACACCCTCTTCCACGATGGCAAGAACAAAGATGGAACATTGTAGAGCCCGCAAGAACACCTCATCAAGGTTTGCCGGTCTTTCTTTATCCCCAAGATCTTCGAGGATTCTTTTGGGAACGCTTCGGAGGTCCTACTGGATAAGAACTTTCTACTCGGTGAAGAGACCACGGATACCGCTGAGATTACAGTAAAGGCTACCAACAATTACCGTGTGATACTACCGTTTCTAGTGACAGATTCAAATCAGAACAGAATGAAGAACATGGATGGGCCGTTCAGAGACACAGCGACGCCTGTTGATACGTCCGATCCTCAGTCCTTGACGGTACCAATGTTTCGGCTACACCTTACGGGCACTAAGCACATCAACAACCGCAACACCAAGGATCAAGAGGGAAGATGCGGTAGTATCATTGTCGACGTTACATATAGGGACGGCAGGGGTAATGAGTACTTCCGAGTAAAGCTGGTTGATTTGGGACGAGCCCCCGGAGTCCGAGGTGGTGCGTTTACGGCCCATAACGTTCGCGGTTGCACGAATACCTCTCTGCTCAGCCTTTTTCTATACTTCGCTCCCGACCTTCGATTCCGAACACATATCCAAGCGTCAGGGCCATTTGAGGTCAGGTTCTTTGACGCATCGGGGCGGCAGGTAGGCACTCGACACCCGAATCACGCATGGGATAAGACGCAGTTCCGCACCTGGACTACAATCACATTCGATGCGGGCGGTACCTGCGCCGTAGCGGACCTGGCGACTGATTCAGATGTCTGCTTCTTTTCCCGCTCGCTCGACAAGTCTACGTTTCTCCCATCTTGGACACAACTCCGAAACCCAACCTGGTAGTGATTCACTAAGCTCCGAGGCCGCTAAGAAGTCGCTTGCGTACGCAGACAAGCCCTTAACAACGCATTTCGACGTACGGGCTGAATCCCCCGATGACAAGTGACATAGTCCAGGGCAAATATGGAATCATAAGGAATGTATACGACGTCTCGGGTTCGCAAGACCTGTGGCATAGACGCTCTGGGCCGTAAAGTTGAGGAAATGACACTGGACTATCTCGGTCGGTGTCTCGCCAAGCGAACCATGGACTCGGGACGGCAACTGCACCTTTTGGACGCTCTCGGTAATGTCATTCTCGAGCGTGACGGCCGTGGATCGCAAAGACGAACAGTTAGGGACGCAGCCAACAGGCCAACGCGGACTTGGCTTCGCGCCCCAGGAAACGACAAGGAGATTAAGTCGAGCCAGGTGTCGTACGGCGATAGTCTGACAGGCTTCTCCAGAGTAGCTAGAGTTGTTTGTCTCTTTCTTGGTAGTGGTTTTCTTCTCCTCCCGGCCTCATGGCTCAGGCGTCTTGGTCTTGGTAAGAGTGGCGGCTCCTCCTTATCGGCAGTCTTGTCCTAGATGCTATTGGGAGAGATGCTCCGAGGCCTCTTCCACACGTGCGCGTCGTTGTCGTAGTCTCCAGCGTCGCTAGGCCGGCCTTCTGGCTCGCCTAGGCCTGGTCGAGCGTCGTCAAGCTTCTTCGAGCTTCGTTAAGTTTCGTCAAGCCTCGTCAAGCCTCGTCAAGCTTCGATAAGCTTAGGTCTCCCTACTGAATGGTTTAGTAAAAGGCGCCAGCTAGAGGCCTTGGAGGAAACCCTGCCCCACGCATGGCTGCTGGATGACCAGATCCACATTCGTTCTGTGGGCGAGGATGTGTAGGCATTGGTTCGTCGCTGAGAGACGTGCGATTCATTAGACAGTGGTCTCCGAGCGTTTATAGACCCCGGCCGGTGACGTGCCTTGCCCTCGTCATCGCATTACTGGTTGAAATTTGCGGACCTTGAACAATATCATCTATCTGGCCCGGCCTGGCAAGCTTCGTTCCCGTATGAGGTCATAAGCATAACAAGTCTTTACGCCGAGGCAGAGGATCTCATCGCAACCGACCTATTCATCTAACGAGTAAGAGAATTACATTTCTGCTCACAAAGGGAGAAGTGTGACAAGAACAGAAACGTCTTGTAGCCGTGCCGCTCATTGTCAGCTAATCTATGCCATTCCCTTGTCAAGAAGCAAAGCCATCATCGCTCCCACCACGTCAGGGGCACTCAATGCCTGTTCAGTCCAGTATGCCCTCACGTGTCATGTTAGGGCTTGCTTTTCAACGCGCACATATCCTGGGCTCGTGTAGAGGGCATGACACCAGGCATCTCTCCATCCCCTGTTCCCAATCCAGCAAGCCACGGGCTGGAGTCAAATTCTGTTGCGCAACATCCTCCACAGCGCCATCAACAGCCAGAACAACGCCCTTCCAGCTCTCCGTTTCCTTGCGAGTACTTTGTACCTTCCGGCCGACAGAAGCATCTTACTTTCGTCCCAGACAGATAGGGGGCCTGGAGTCTCAATAGCAGACGCTCTAATCGACGGCGTACAGTCGCGAACCTCGAGAACATCGGCAAGCGGGATGCTGATCGGGGCTCGGCAGGGATTGGTCTTGGAAGTATCGTTGGTCTTGTCGTCAACACCGTCGAGGGAGGGATCGCTAGAACAGGATCGATTAACACTGGATTTGCCGCAAAAGATGAGCCACATACCCCTCTTACATTCTGATGATGGGCCGCTCAGCCGAGCCCTCAGCCGCCTCGTCGGGACCAAAGCCAGCCGGGTAGAGCTCCAAGCAGGCATCGCTAGTCAGAGGAGCCCAGGGCGCAGACGGCGGTGTCATACTGCTCAACCGAGAGACAGGCCATGCTCGCATCTAGCCTATCCGGGATATGCTCGTATCAGTGGTTCTTAGAGTGAGGGCTCTGAAGGGCGGCGCAGGTCTGCGCGTGTCGTTTGTGTCCTCCAAAGCCGATAATATATTCCTAGCACTTCTCAGCGACTTTACTCTATGTCTCGGAGGAGAAGATTTTAGTGATAGCTCTAGGAAGTGTGGCCCTATTATAGATCTTATAAAGACTTTACAGACGATCTGGGTGTCAGCATCAGCAGGGAGAGAGGTCTAGCCGGTGTCGAGGATGAAGGTGCCTCTCTTACCGTTAGCGCCCTGAATAGTGACGCAGGAGGTGCAGCGGGTGAGGTTCGGGAAGAGATGTGCAGTGGCGCGCTCGACGAGGAGTTTGATGTGTCGCAAGCGAGGGAATAGAGCACACTCAGGCCCATTCTGAGCAAGGCCAGGCGGTGGTCTGGTCAGAAAACAGTTGCCAAGTGTACAATCTTCGGTTACAAAAAAAAAAAAAAAGTCGTCGAACCCGAGGAATCTGCTACTTGCCCGAAGTGGCTTTGGAAATTGATCGACCTGGGTATACGACGGTGCTTATAGTGATGCCATGCATACAGCAGAGGGGATCGAGCGCGGATGCGACTAGAGAACCGCCGTATAACAGAAACAGTTCGTATCCACGATAGAAAGGCTCGAACAAGTGGTGTTGGCGAGGGGTGACATTGCTTAGGCGTCGGTCGGCATCTGTCTTATACTTCAGTGGAAACTGGTGTTGGGTTGGCCGCGAGATGCATCGGCAAGCTCCCAAAACAGCCCGTCAACCACCGCGTATAGACCTTGTACGACGTTCCGCGTCTATCTTATCGGGCGTTATAGGGACTGGCCGGCCCATTGGAGAGGGACGTCCCCTGATAGACGTCTCGACTTGCAGTGTTGTTTTTCGAGGGGGGAATTCGGGGTCGATGGTCGAGGTCAGCGTCTCGCCCAGTGTGATTCAATCGGAAGGCGACCGAGTGACAGTAATGAAACAGGACGAGAAGTACAGGCCATGCGACCGGATAGCGAAGCCATGCAAAGTGAAGTGATCGCGGCCGGTCTCTTGCTCGTAGGTATCTGGCGGAGGTTGTTGGGCGTGTCGCAGGAGCGCAACGACCATTGTGTGTGCCGGTTTGGAGAGAGAGCCCCGCGAGGCATGCGGACGGCGTACCTACCTAAAGGTAGGAATTCGCGAACGGCGATAACGAATAAGGCTGAAAGGAGCAGCCCGGGCTGCCTACCCGAGTCTGGAAGTAGGCACAACGGCCCAACAACTAGTCAGGTTGCACGCTGAGGGGAAAACAGGCCGGTAGAAGGGAGGAGCTGGTCGCAGGGAGATGTAGTTCTCGGGACTTGTTCGATCGAGGTGTAGGAGCAGCCGATTGCTGGAAGACTACCACCTTCCACAGACGCACATCCTGCGTCCTCAGGTGCAGCTGCGAAAGTTCGCAGCGACTTACTTGGTCAGGTGCTGCTTGCTGCATGGTGGATATCTCCGCGGTACGTATCTCGGCACTCTGGTAGCAGGTACCTCCAGAGAGTATCGTGGCGCCCGAATAGCTTCAAAAATTTCCCATTTAGGCAATACGGGTTGTGCCACTTGAACAGTCCCATGTGCGCATCAAGCAAAAGTTCTTAGCCACTACAGGCACACTGTGGGCAGTTTCTCAACCCTCCAGACCGAGCACATGTGCTAGTCATCACAAACCTCCAAGACCGGCCACCGATCACCCCTTGATCTAGTCAACAGCTGCCACAACCTGCCAGACCATTGGTGTATCCTCTTTTCCCGTGGGTGTCCATGCTCAGGCTCGGATTCAAGTTCTGTGGACCTGCCCTTTTTGCCTGCGAGACCGCGAGAACTCGATCTGGACATCGTTCGCTGGGTCCTGTTGCTAGATGCTATGGACCTCAACTTTGCCTCGATCGGTGGCATCGCCTCGGGGGCTGTTGTACTCGCATCTGGAGGCAAGTCAGTTGCTTTGTTCGGGTTGATGGAGAAGGCAGAAGACTTACTCGCAGCGGCGGATACGAGGTCAACACTATAGATAAGAAGAATGAAAGGAAACAGACGATGTCACTGGTGTTCTGGTTGCCTCACCCTCCAAGTTTGGCGAGGGCCGAATAGTGCAGAGGAGTGATAAACAGGGGGAGATAAAGGAGCGCCAAATGGAAGAGGAGGAGGTCAAAGAGAAGGGGATCAATGGGAAGGGAGATGATGGTAGTAAGAAAGGAAGATGATGAAAGGCACACTTCTCCAAGCGAGGTGTGTAGGCGCCGACCAGTGTTAATCAAACCCCCCAGCAAAAGTACTCCATCAGGCGCCTCATCCCCCTCCATGACGGTGTCCATGTCTGCACCTCCCCCACTCTGTCCGTTGCCGTGTTTTTTCGGGAATCCCTCCGTTTGTTGCAGAGGAATTCCTTAGCAACGTAGATCGTCTGGTTGAGGTGCGAGTTGAGGAGAGCAAAGGCCCAGATATCCGTCTCGTGGCTGTGCCTCAATCGTTGAGGTTCTCGTGTTGCCAAATTCTCAACTCTTGCATCCAATCCAAGTAGTCGCCCGTGGTCCCAAAGATCTCCGGCTGCGGAGGCATGCCACCAATGTCCGGCGGGGCCTGTGCAACTTGCAGGACTCGCGACCAGTCCGGGTCGCCCCCAGCCGCACGGCACATGGGCTGCCGCCACAGTGTTGCGTTCATCTTGCTGGGAAAACTCTGACGGGCGAGGAGGAGGGGGACCATGCCGAAAACATGCACACCGCTGTCCGAGATCTCTGTCGCCGTAGGGTACGATCTCTCGGTGATGAGACGCGCCGCAGATAACGGACAATGTGGTAGGCACGTCCGGACAAATTTCGAGAGAGCCGCGGAGCCGCTGTGGTGTTTGCGCAGCGGCCGGGAACGGCTCGTACAGTTGACTCGTGGTTGGAGACTTGCTTCCCTGGCCAAAGTACAAGACGGCAAGCGCCCAGACCTGTGATTTCTCCAAGATTGGCAGAAACAGGACCTGTTTTGTATCGACATGAGCCCGAGTCGCCTCTTGACATCTTCATCGGGCTCTGCAGATCTGTCAAGCGCGGCCGGGTCAATGACGAATGCGTGTGACATGTCCCCGACGAGGCCCGACAGTGCAACTCGTAAGTACTGGGGCGTGATGCTTGTTCCGGCATGGGCAATGTCGGCGTGATCCGCCAGCCGGGTTCGCTTTTGCCGTTCTGTTGATACCTCTGCCGTCACTCTCCCGTTAGCAGCTGTCAGGATTGTGTGAGGAGGTGGCTTGTCGGTACAAGGCGGCAAAAGTAACGACAATGGTCTCGTGGTCCCGCCATGGCTCTCGTGGGATCGGCGAAGACGGAGTTTGGTTGACTCGCAGGTGGCGGCCTTGGTGAGAGCACAGGCTCGATTGCCGCCTCGGTGGTCTCACTGACAAGCGTCGTTGATGGCTGCCGCACAAGTGCGAGTGAGCTCTTGTTGGTGTCCGTGGAGTTGTCTGTAGACTGAAGCGGTTCGGGATCAACGTTTATGAGACTCCCCAAAGCCGGCTCTCCTGCGGTGACGGGGGCCGGGGGGGGGGGGGGGGGGAGCTGTGGATGTTTACCGTTGCGAGAGGGATGACGGTGTTGTGAACACTTCTGAAGTGGGGTTGGTGGTTCCAGAACTTGGTGAAATGCTGCCCTGAGACTGCGAAGAGGTTTCGACGGTGCCCGGTGCGAAGGAGGCTGTCTGGGAGAAGCTGTCTGGGAGAAGCTGTCTGGGAGAGACTGTCTGGAGGAGGCTGTCTGGAGGAGGCTGTCTGGGAGAAGGCCGCCTGCGAGAACGGCTGCCTGGTTGACGTTGACGTCAGACGCGATGACTCCGGCCGGTGAGCGATGGATTCCTCGTCGTCCAGCTAACGGCGATGCTCGGCGGGCATGAGCGGTTTGACGTGGCAGGTTGATGGCGCCGGGAGACTCGGGGCAAGCGCTGGCAACAAAGATCAGGATGCCTCGAACCCGAGAAGAAAGACTAGAGCGCAGATCAAGGCGGTCAATCGTCGGGGCAAGAGTCGACTCAAGGCGGTGCAAGGATTCGAGAGGCGTCGGCCGCTGCCGCCAACACTGTTGAACAGGTCGATTGTCTCGCCAACGAAGGCCTGGACTTGTGCGTTGTTCGCGTCATTTGCGCGTCGTTGGCGATGTTGTCGGTAGCTTCGCCGTACGGGCGGCTACAGCTGCTGCGGATCAGACTGTCCTCGTGGTTCGTCGACATGTCTGGCACAGCGCGGCAACTGCTTCTGGACGAGATACAACGAAGCGCGGTGCAGAGTTGGTGATCGCGGGACGCGAGTCTAATTGATGCGCGTCGAAAGATGTTGCGTAGAAGCGCCGCGAGGACGTAAGAGGAGAGGCTTCCATGAGGTAGGTGGGTGAGGGTTGAGTGTGTAAAGAGGAAGACAGGTTTCTAGGCCTAGAAGGCAGGCACGAGGGAGGGGCGAGGTGTAGGAACACCGTGAGGAAGGAGCCCGCGGCCCGTACCAACACTGCACCTGAAGATCGATTGAGTTCCAGTCTCACCCCACCGGCTTGGCTGAATGCGGGGGCGGACCCCAACGCTGTCGCGCACTAAAATGATTGAGCTTACATCAGCTTGCAGGACTGCTAGCCCCCAAAACAGTGTCTCGTTTCCTTTTCATCGCACCTTCAACTATTGTCCGCCGAGCGATGCAACAAGAAATAGTGACAGGGTGAGGGTGAGAAGGAATGGCCGCCGAGGGCCAGAGATGCATCGCATCACATAGAGCCAGGACCTTGAGCCCGAAACAAAGTGACTTTGGCATCTCGCTCTGGTTTGATGCACTTGCTGGCACGACTCGGAGCAAGTCTTGCTCCCCGGCGCGGTCTGGGGGATGAATTGAGACGGGGACGGGGGTGGTTCTTTGGTACCTTAAGGTGAAGATCAGGGAAGGCATCCGTAGAAGTGCACCTGCACAAGCAGGCCATTCCTGGGCTGATCGCTCCAAATTTGGCAATGCGGCAGCAGTGGCAAGAATGCGACAGCGACAGGTCGGGTCGGTTGACGGAAATCATGGTTGGAAACCGCAGGTTCCATGGGGAAAGAGACGGCGTCAATGTGCGGTGGATTCTGTTGGTCAAGGCCAGTGCCACAAACTGGCAGCGCTGCCATAAACAAGCGGATTGCAGAGGCAAAGAAGGCAGAGAGGAGCACTGGGGAGAATGAGGGAGGAAGGTACTTGGGTACCTAGGTACTTGACCAGACAGGTGGAGCCGTCAACCCCCGCCCAACCAGTCATTTCCATCCATTCGCATCAGGAAGCTCCTGCCTCCTGCCAGCTGCCGCCAACTTCCAAATGAGGCGAGGAGCAGCCGCTGCGCTGTCCACCGCAGAAGCACAGCTGTCCCGGAGCGGTAATTGCATCTCTTCCTGCCGTCAATCCGGGCACAACTACACACACACATCAACGGTCACTTGGGGCACTCGATTCGCCCGCTGCCTCCCCGTCCGCCTGCCTATGCCTATGCCGCCTGCAACCCAACGCACGAAAGAGAACGCCATCTCCATCTGGACCAATATCCAGCGAGATGCGACGAGAAAACAAGATGCAGCCAAGATGCACCGGACTGGCGACCTTCGCGAGACCGGTGAGGGGCTGGGACCCAACACCAAACGGTCCGCCTGACTGTCCATGTTTCCCCTCTTAGAACCAGATACCGAAAAAACAAACCAACACGCAAGTTATAAGCTCAAGGTAGTCCCTTCCATCCCTCCCAGCGGCACGGCGGAAGACAGCCCAGCCGAGGTTCGTTTGCGAAGCCCTCCCACACGATATGACGGACCGATCCGAGCCGCCACCAGAAACCGATCTACATGTACTACACAGTCAGGCCATGCTCTGCACGCCGCCCCGCTCTGCCGGCCTACCGCCCGGTCCAGAGCCGCCTCGGAGCCCGGACCCCCAGCAGTTTCAGCGGGGCCGCCGGTGCCGAACTCCTCCACCATCCCATTTCATCGGATGCCAGGTTCCCAAGCCGCTCGAGCCGGCTGTGCTACCGCACTCTGCGCATGCCATGACTCAATCAGGTATGCACTTGTCCCTCTAATTCCCTCTCGCACCAGTACGTCCACGGGTGGTAATTCATTTCAAGCGCTACTGAGGCTGCTCTGGTGCAATCGGGTCTGATTTGGTGGAGACATGGGACTCTCGGCTCAGTCCAGATGCAGAAGAGCTGGCCTGCGTTTCGAGAACGGGTGGGAGAAAGTGTAGCTTGTTTGGTCCGGGCTGAAAGTGTCGAAACAACATCTGCCCGCAGCGTCTCCGGCGACGTCCTCGTCATTGGCTTGTCGTACACGTCCACGGCGTCGATGCCGATGTAATTCACTAGCTCGCCCGTGGTCGAAGACTTTGCAAAAGGTCCCAAATCTCTGCTTGCTGTGAGTCGGTCGCGCAGAAGGTGCCAGGCTAATGACGAGGGTGATTTCGCAGAGATCATTGTCGTAAAATGGCAATCGAGTTTCACTTTACCAGCAAGCTGACCACGGAGTACGCGAGTGAGCATGTCTGGCGAACCCGAGATGCATTTTCATCGTCTCCGTAAGCTTTGACGAGTTAATTACACGGAATAAGGGTTGATTTCCACACATTCTCTCTCCGCTGGAGGTCTGGATTGCATTGGCGTTTTTGAATCAGAAACTCTTGCAACGAATGATGGACATAGATGGGTCAGCCAAGTCGGGCGGACCCAGAAGTCTAGGATGACGCTTCACGGCCATGGCCGGCGGCGCCGACGCAGCAGTCGGGAGCGACGACGAAGTGCCCGCGACCGTGTTCCAGAGCATCCGGCGCACCCTGCAGCGCGGGAGGCAGCCGTTCGACTGGGAGGCCCTGATGAAGCGCCGCCATCCGAATCCGATCTCGATACCCGACCCGGCCGTCACTGGGGCGATACCGTCGGAGGCGATGGGGGATCTCGAATCACAGTGTCCCGAATTGCTACATCTCGAGAGCCTCCAGTCCGACATACAGAAGGCCGGGTTCGAGGCCGAGCGAGCGGCCGAGCGACGACGGGCACCCGATCGATTCGACGCACCCAAACGCGTCGAGAGACAGCCTCAGCCTCAGCGCCCCATCGCCGTGGTCCTGCCTCGGCTTCGGGACTGTCGGGTTGGCAGGGACGAAGCGACCACTGGTACGGGAACCAGCTAGCTGCTTTGGTGGACATTTACAGGGCATGTACGCAAAGGTGCTTCGTAAGCAGGCTCCGTCAGTAATTAGTCATCCATTTCCAGGGCACCTACCTACCACCTAATTAATTACCTAGCGGTTTAGGCCACCGCCTAATTAGTGGACCCGTACCCCTACGAGCAGCGCCAGCACCAGGCATCGCACCTCGTTTTGCCTGAGGACAGCATTCAGCCGCGCCCAGTTCTCCGTTATTTCCCTGCACCCAAATCCACCAAAACACCCCCACGATTGCCAACCCCGACGCCGACCGAATCCAAACCTTCCCGAGACAGACCTCTGCGATCCATCGCCTACGCTCCATCGCATCGCCTTGCACCCTATCAGATCCAAGCTCAATTGAATCCGAGTCGAACGTCTCCAACGAGCTTGGCCGCATCCAAGCTCGCCACGCCCAAGCTCGACCTGCTCCCAACCCGACCGAGTCCAAACACGCCAGCTCCCATCACCTGCCCAAGCACACACGCTGCAGTCCAGGTGGCCAGCCATGAACTACGCCGTGGCTCCCGGCGCGCTGGTGTGCGGGAGAGGCGGCCGCTTCAACACGCCTGACGAGGCTCGGTGAAGAAGATACCGCCACCACGAGTACACGGGTCGAATGGACGTCCATATACCCGACGAGGCCGAGGCTTCGTGAAGATGCCGCCGCCGCCGCAACGAGGACTCGGGACAAGGGTCGGATGCAGCTGGCGACCGCCGATCACGTCGGGCACGTCGCCCGCAACATTGCGCGCGACGTTGTGGTCGTGGGTTTGTTGCTGTCGCGGCTGGCTTACCGAATCGCCATTGACCGCCCTGCTGCTGTTGTCTTGCCGGAACACGACAGAGCACCTCGGCTGTGGCTATCTCGTCAGGAAGCTCAACTGTGAACGCACCGACAGTGTATACCCGGCCGTCGTCTACCCCCGAATCTAAACTCAGTTTTTGAGTATCGTCAGGAAGCTGGCCGACGGAGCCGCGGCATCACCTGGCCTTAGCATACCTGTCTGTGGACATTGCCTGGATGGCGCGGAGCCGTGTTCCCGCCGGGCGAGAGTGGGTGTGAGGATGGAGAGGTGATGGAGGAGGAGGAGGAGGAGGAGGAGGAGGAGGGTGTGCTCAGCGAGACGACTTTTTGGCTCCCGGTCTTTCAACCTCCCTAGCAGCAACATCACCAACCCCAAACTGGCCGCTCCGTTAGCTGTTATCTCTCAAGGACGCAGCGCTCCGCTGCGTGGAAACCCAGTGTCTCCCGTTTCCCCGACCGCCGTCTGCTTCACCGACCGCCCTGGCATCGTCTCCGTCGCCGCCCTCAACCAGTGGCGTCTCTTACACGTCGTACAACCCTCCCTTCAGCCCTCATCCGCAACGCCCTCATACCGACACGATAGCGGTCGACGTCACGCGGGAAGCTGCCGTCTCAAGCGGGCTATCCTCCACGTTCAAAACTGCTCTTGCCCTTCGTCGCCCGTCCCCGTCTACGGCCTCGAGCGGACTCTCTCCCGTTTTGACCCATCCCCCGTCACCATGTCTACATCGCCCCACGGTCACAGAAACAAGGCCACCCGCAACCACCTCGGCGAGGAGAAGTCTGGCAGCATCCAGATTCAATCCACCGGGAACACAAGTATCGACGCGCGGCACAAGACGACCACACGGGCAAGCTCCCAGGGAAGCATCAGATGCGTCGGTTCACCCTTCCAAATCAGCGAGCATGGCATTCCGGCACCGTCCTCGGCCAACTCCCCGGCCTCAGACCAAACATCAGCCTAGAACGAGACAGATGCTTCCGGCGGATGACACCATTGACGAAGGCGTGGGGGCCTGGATACACAAGGTGCCCGATCACGGCCATCACAGCCCGCGCCGCCGGCTGGGGCGGACATTCCAGTCTACCGCGATACCTTCTCCCCAGAACAAACCACGGGCGCAAGCCCCGATGTAGCTGTGAGATTCGAACGGCTCCCTCGGCCCGTCACTACGCTACCCCTTTGGCCCTTGAATATGATACTCGCGTGGCCCAGCCCGGTCCGAACACGGTCGTACATATGCGTGCATCACCACCGGATCCTTCACCGCAGAAGCACATCAGCCGTCTCGAGACAGCCATCGACTCGGCAGCCCAAGCGAGGCTGAAAATCGTTTCGAGGTGGGAGGCGCCGGGCCTGCCGGCTGGTCTTACTTGCAAGCATCGCTTACTTGAATAGCTCGCTTACTTGGGTGGCCCACTTACCGAAACATGGGCAGTCAGTCCACTCGACTGAATACCGCACTTGACACCTCCCTCTCAGCCTCTCCAGCTCCAGCTCTCTTCGGAGCACTATCCAACGAATCTATCCCTGATCTGGTCGACTGGGAATTGCGAAGCTGTCAGATCCCGCGGTTCCTGGCGGACCTCAGGCAATGAGACCCGGCGGTGTTGCAAGAAACATCGAACAAGATGGAACCCGCAAGAGCTCGCCGCCCTCGAGTGTTTCACGACTCGGTTTACAACCACCACGGACGAGGCCGAAGATGGCAACACCTCCGAGGAAGAGGCGTGTCCCGCGCGATAGGCGGAACCCCGCGGCTTCCTGTCCTCCTGGGCGAACCACTACAGCAAGACGTGGCGGTCCCAGATCCTCGCAGAGCACCAGAGACACCTGGGCGTTCTCCGCATGACCCGCCTGTCAGCCACGATCAAGGTGTGTCTTTCAGCCGTGCTCTGACCAAGCGCGTGGTTTCCTGACACTCTACAGATGCACAGCGGCCCCCCGTCTCGGAACTTCCACCAGAAGAGCCACACCCCCGGATCCAGCCGCCCCGGCGACAGCCATCGAGGCACCGCAAAACGTACAAGAATGGCCCGGTCTTGCGAGGCATCCGGACGAGCAGAAGAAGTGGCCGGGCGCGTTTCCTTGGAGTCCGCGGCCTTCAGACTCGGCCGGCCTCCCACCCGCACCTCGATAGGATACTCTCTCCTCCTACAACATAGCAGCCCGCAACCGACGGAAAGCTCTCCGGGACCCGGGGCCGACACGAGATGACAGAGGCGGACAGGAGGGACATTTTCTTCATTCAGCAGCTGGATCGGCGAGGATAACAAACGGGAACGGTCTCGGAGCATGAAATGCTGCGGCGCATGCGGCAGCTTTGGACGGGCTGAGAAGCCGCCATTTTGGGATTCGTCTAGGCTTTCGAGACAGGCGAATCAAGGCATCCACTGCATCCTCTCCTCTCCCTGTGACCGAAAGCCCGAGCTACCTGGGCGCACTTGCGAGCCAGGGCGGCGCGGCTGGCTGCGGACTCCCGCTCGGCGGCGGCCAGCTCGCCCTGGTTGGATTTGCTCGAGCTCCGCCTCAGCCGTCTGTATGGTCTTCGCTAGCTGGCCTGGGCCGTCTAGCGACAGCACAATGTCCGTTACAGCGTGCTGACCACGCAGATTGTACTGCGTATCCTCGAGCAGGATGCTCTGCCTCGCGGTGTCGGCCGCCTCGGCAACCTGGAGGCGGAGGCTCCGCAGCTCCCGGAGTGAGTGCTCCGGCCGCACTGCCCAAGTCGGCTGCGTCTGCGCCCGTCTCTCATCCTCGCGACCACTGTCGAGCGCAGCGAACGGCTGTAGGCCGCAGTGTCTCCCTAAAGCCAGTCTCGGAATACTAAACCACGCAGCAGTACATGATTCTCACTATCTGGGCGACGGACAAGCCGGGGACTTTGGTATCGACGGACACAGGCCGCAATCCTGGTCAGTATTGCGCCTTGAAGCATGGCAGCCGTCCGTCCACCTGGCGTTGTTAGGTTTGCGTCCCTCTACCGACAGATCACCCGGCCTAATGCGCGATGCCCGGGTACGGCCCTCCTCAGCATCCAGCAGCGACCGCTACGCCAGCCGCCAGCCGCAGACATGGACACAGAAAGCCCCCATCCAGGCCGGCTTCCCGATATTGCAGGCGGGCTGGAGGAGGCCTGCGAAGGCTTGCCGACCCGCGCGACGGCGTCGACAAACGGCGCGCCCGTCGGTCTGAGCCAGCAAATCGTCGACGCGTGGCCGTCCTGCCACGCCGCCCCAATGGCGCCTGCAGGCCTCTCGTTCGCCTCTGGTCGTGGTCGCAGAGACAACGCGGGAGGCGAAGAACACCCGCGGTTCACAAACGTTCTCTCGTCTGGTCGGTTCTAGGAGATGGTAACCCCGAGCCGGCCAGCGCAAGCCGAACGAAGTCCGCTCGTACCTCAAGCTGCGTTTCCGCCAGCTCCACATGTCGCGTCGTCCGCCACCCTCAGGTCCTGTAGGAGCAGTACAACTCTGCGTCACCCGGCCAGGGCCAGGGCCACGCAGCCTACGTCTAGTGCAGAAGCAGCGGGCACGCGTCCGCTGAGTGGCCCGCCTTCTGTGTCTGTTGCGGTGTGTTTGTTGCCACTGCCGGCCGGGCAAAAAGTCGCCCTATGCCGCCCGCCCACCACGAGCGATCCGTCTGCGCCCACTGCGGCTCCGAGGTCTGAGGCTGGCAGGACGCTCGATCAAGCCGAGAGAAAAGGAGGCGAGAAGCCTGGGAAGCATGCACATGATGGAGGACGATGAGATGGCCATGTAGCTAGTGACTTTGTATTCCATCCCTTTTATACGACCCCCGAGGCTCTTGTTCTGGTGTGTGGCCCTCCCCCCCTACCGGTCGCCTGGGCGATGACGCGTTCTACAAAGTCTCTTGGCCTCGCTGCATTCCACAGCCTGGCCGCCTCGAGCGCCTATTTGGCGGCGGCGTTCCCCAGCCATCGCGCGACGCAAGGGTTGAGGCGGCGGACGAGCTGCACCACCTCGGTAAGGTACACGTCGGAGCGAAGTCTCTCTGCCTGTCCGAGACGAGAACGCCGGTGGCGACGGTGGGGAGGGACATCACGCTCGGCGACGCCCTGCGTTGCGCCCCCTCGTGGTCCCCGGCCACATAGACACCGGCGCGCTTCGCATCCGCCTTGGCGTCCTTGCGCTCCCTGTCGACCCGCCGCAGCCAGTGGTACGCGTCCTCGGGCCGGTCTAGCCAGCCGTGCCGGATCACGGCGTCGTCGGGTCGATGGCGCCGTCGGGGATGCCGCGGAAGCGCGCGCACCTGTCGAGTGCTGAGGCCAGCCGCAGGATCATGGCCATCCACGCCGGCGCGAAGTCGTCCATCCCGGCGAACGCGAGCCGCCGGAGCCGCCGCACGGCCTACCTGTGCTTGTGTCTGCCTGCTCCGGGGTGAGAGAAGGGCCATGTAAATCGTCTCAACTCGGCTCGCCACCTGCCTGGTTGATTCTCCTACAGCTCGTAGAGGATCAGCACATGAAGCGCACCCAAAGCCATCCAAAGGGGCCTGCATCAGCTTGTTATTCAGCCCCCTCCCCGAATTATTGACCTGATCCAGCCAAGCTGGGTTTGCGGGTGGCATACCGTCTGCCATCTTGCGGGCGTCAATCGGCACCAGCCTCAAGGTAGGCGGGAGAATGAACGTTGAGTGTTGAACTCGGGATTCCCGGTGGTGATGACGACGATCATGTTGCGGAATTCGGAGCCGTTGCGGTGGAGGTGGAAGCAGTGAGTGTACTGGCCTCGAAAAGATCGGACGGGTCAGACAGGCCGTCTGTCTATTGGTCCCGAACGCTGGGGCAAAAGAGGAGTAGTGCCTGGGGCTCCTCCGTTGTTGTTCATTGTGACACTCATGACGTCGAGGTGCGCGGATGCATCGGTCGGGGTGTCCTTGTCCTCGAGCAGTTCTTCGTTCGTGTTCTGGACATGGCTGCCATTCGTGTCCTTCTCGATGGTCGACGATTCTGCACCTCCACTCTCGAGGCCAATCCCTGAGTCATCATCTGGATCTGGACTTGTTCTCTCTTCACTTCTCCTCGCTGTCATTGACCAGGTCTTTCTCTCGGTCCTCGTGGACGTGTAGATTTTGGGCGGGTGCTTGAGCAGCCCTCGGCCTGTTTGTGCGGGCAGTCCTGCGTCTCGATCGACAGCTTGTCTATGTACGGTAATCAAGTGTCAGCGAGCTCAACATGACAGAAGGGGGATGGGTAAGGGCGGATGCGACTAGATGATATTCAAGGACGGACAAACCTGCGATGACTTTCGGGGCCTCTTCAAAGTCCCGACGCTGGAAGCCGGCAAAGCGGGGGCGGGGGCGGGGGCGGGGTACCTTCCTTCCATGTCTGACGTCTCTGTCCATCCTCGTGTAGATGCATATCCGTCGACATATACCCGTGCCAGCACAGTCCGAAATGTCAAGCCTGTCGTTTTCTTCCGACCAAGCCTTACAAAGTCCAAACAATGGGTGCGTGCCAGCTCAACGCTTCCTTCTCGTGTCATTCGACAATGCAGCAGCAGTCTAAATCTGCATGCTCGGCCTGTGGATTTCAGGGTATTTCATGCCTTCTTTCTCCCTGGTCCTCCCTCCAAGCGCCGCCACATCGCTGACGCCTCCACGTCAGAGAATCTTTCTACATAAGTAAGTAGCTAGTCAAGACTCCCAGAGCTTCTGCAAAGCCGATACTGACCTGCCGATGAGAAGACGGCTTTATGTGGCCCTCTGTCGGGTTAGGTTTCCGCGCCACCAGGGTAGGTAGGTACCTACCTAGGTTTTGGAAGCTTTGACGGCGACGGATTAGCCAAAGTCATTAATTGGCTCGCTTAACGGACCAACCAAAAGTCGCGGGCGCCGCTCAGAAGGCTCCGGCGCCCTATTGGGCCTTCAGCGCGGAGCCCGCTCCGAACAGCAACTTCCAATCAAATGAACAAAGGCATCTTTTGCCCCAACCGCTGTCGCTGTATACAGCAGACATACTAGACTACTTTTTGGCAACCAACAAAAGGGGGTTAAGCATGAACATCAAATGCCATTCTTCCTCCTTAGTCCCCATGCTTCCGCCGCGCCGCAACAGGCGTCTTTCAGCTATACGGGTCGTCGGGCCCAAACGCGGGCCACTCTCAGATGACATCTGTCATCGCTGTCGCCAAGTTGGTGGCCAGAATGACTCGCTCAGCTTTTGATGCTTCTCGAGTGGTCTCTGGTGCAATCGGAGCAATTCTTGCTTGCAATCGTCACTCATACACTGGCCCGGAGATGTCAGCCTGCTTGACAGGTCGGCAACCCCCCTCTCGAGCGACAGATAGTTCCAAACGCTCAGTAGAAGAACAATTGATTAGAGCGGCCCCAGTGCTACCAACTGGTCTAGACATTTCTGGCAAGTTCCGCCCGCAGACATTCTGGGGAACGGGGTCTGTCTCTGGTTCGATTCCCAACACTACCTACAACAAGGACGCCATGGTGGTCATCAAGGCGCTCATCGCCAACACGGAGAAGACTTCGGAGGAACTGGGCTGCCGCGTCCAGCTTCGTCCCCCACGAGGGTTGGTATGAGGGAGGGCGTCGAAATTTTCAAAGTCTCAGACAAAACGAAGATGCCGACCAAGCCCTCCAGGTACGACGTGGTCTAAGGGTGCTCAGGGTTGGCCGCTTTGGTTGACTACCTACGCCAAGCTTAGTTCGGGGGGGGGGGGGGGGGGGGGGGTAGATTTACGGGAGGCAAACGTAAATCGCTGCGGGGCAGAAAGGAAAAGCACACCTCAGAACAACAGGAACATGCAA